>BPTQ01000009.1:181180737-181409922 GCA_019973895.1 Chrysanthemum seticuspe
TGGCTCTTGATTTCAAAACATCGTTTGGATTTGTAACATATTTGTATTTTGGCAAACTTGTTAAACCTTTTGGGACCGATGTTGTACTCTGATTATGTTTTATGAAATATCCAACGATGTGTTTTTAAAACGACACTTTAGGTCGTTCAATATAACTGTGATGTGGTGCTATGACAGTCATTGCCCCCAGGAATTCCATTCCGCTGCAAAACAGGTAAATTGGGGGTGTGACACTTGATACCAATTGTTAGATATTAGTTTTCACATACACATCAAACCATAACAACAAGGTGGCGAATAAGTGGAATTCTAGAGAGAGAAAGTTAGAGGTTTAGGGAACTTTAGTGAGAGAAAGAAAATTCTTATTATGAGCTCCAACTCTCTACCTTGGAAGGTAGAGAGTATTTATAGTCTTACATAAATCGCCACACATCGGGCTGTGGATCAGGCATACAGTGGGTAAAGACCCGTCCGTCCTCCACGATGTTACTTAACTAAATACTACTTAACTTAAAATAACTACGACTACGAGCTTTCTAACGATTACATATACTTGAGGTGACCGACTCTTTAATACCTGGAATTTCTAATTCCTAACAAAATGTTTGCCTGACTTCTTGGTGAACAATGTTGGATCAACTGCTCCTTTGCTGAATCCAGTAGATAGAAGAAACTTTGATAGCGTACCATACGATGCCCTTGGAGCTTGCTTTAAACCGTAAAGAGCCTTCTTCAAATGATAGACGTGAGTAGGATGCTCTGGATTCACAAAGCCTTCAGGTTGGCTGACGTATACGACTTCTTTAAGATCTCCGTTAAGAAATGCCATCTTTACATCCATTTGATAGACTACCATGTTCTTACTTGCAGCATTAGCCAAGAAGATTCTGATTGCCTCGATATGAGCAACAGGAGCAAATGATTCTTCAAAGTCAATACCCTCCTCTTGACGGTATCCTTTTGCGACCAATAGAGCCTTATTCTTTAAGCCATCACCATGCTCATCAAGTTTCACTTTGAAGATCCATTTTAGAGCAATGATCATAGCACAATCTGGAGCAGGTACTAATTCCCATACATCAAGTCGATCAAACTCATGAATTTCTTCTTGCATGGCATTGAACCAGCTGTCTTCATTCATGGCAGTTTTAACATCTTTTGGTTCGATCTTAGAGAGTACGGAGTTGAAGAAGCACCATAAGGCATCAGTTGCAAGTTGTTTTCGTGTGAAAACTGGACGAGAGGGGTTTCCAATGATGTTGTCGAATGGATGATCATGAGTCCATTTTTTGAGGTGTTCATGTGGCTGTTGTTGAGGAACTGAAGTAGCAGAGTCAATATCTCCTGATGAAGATGGTTCTGTTGATGATTAAGGAGAAAATATGTTTTCAAATGGAGTATATTCGGGAGTAGCCAAGGGATTAACTTCATCATTGATGCCAGAAACAATTCCATGATGTATATTCGATGATTGAAGATTTGTTGATGAGACAGAGTGATCAGCAGCAGGCGCTTCTTGACTTAATGATATTGAGACTGAAGGGTTGACTTCATTCACAGGGATAGGAGCAGCCTCTGTTGCTGGAATTGACATTTCATCAGCATTCGGTTCATAGTGTTCATCAAACATTGGATCAAACAATTTCTTTAAATCATCTTCTGATGGAGGTACATATGGAGTTGCTGGAGAGGGATTAGAAACAAGAGTAGAACTGATAGGACTACTTGATAAAGGTTGAGATGCGGGTCCAGAACTGAATTGTCCTGGAGCCATTTGACCGGTCAGCTCATCGAACGTAACGTGAATTGTTTCCATGATATTTCGGGTTCTCTTGTTGTAGATTCGGTATCCTTTTCTGTTTGGTGCATAACCTACAAATACTCCAATGTCCGCTTTAGCTTTTAATTTACCTAAATCTTGACCGTCATTAGTTGGGTAACATAAAGCACCAAACACATGAAGGTAGGATAGATTAGGTTTTCGTTTATGGACAAGTTCATATGGAGTTTTTCTATGAGAGGTGTGAATAAGGGACGATTTTAGGTGTAGCAAGCAGTGGCAATGGTTTAAGCCCATAGAAACATTGGAACCTTTGAATAAATTAGCATTGTTCTTGCGGCTTCCACAAGAGTTCGATTTCGTCTTTCAACTACACCGTTCTGTTGAGGAGTTCGTGGAACACTTCTTTGATGACTGATTCCAACACTTTCATAAAACTGAATTAAGTCTTTGTTAACAAACTCTGTTGCATTGTCTGTTCGAACAATTCTAACAATATTGTTGAGTCGAACCTGAAGCTGTTTGATAAGTTTGATGATGACATCTGGAGTTTCATCCTTTGTCCTCAAAAACTTTACCCAAGTAAATCGAGAGTAGTCATCAACAACTACTAGAATGTATTTCTTCCCATTTATCGTTTGCACTCTCATTGGTCCGCACAGATCCATATGAAGGGTATGAAGAACTTCCATTATTGAGTTTGTGGGTTTTGGTTTGTGGGCATATTTTGTGCTTTTTCCCAATTGGCAAGCTGAACAAAGATGATCTTTTTCATAATTTAATCTGGGTAATCCTCTTACTAAGTCCTTTCTGGAAAGATTGTTTATGGTACCAAAGTTCAAGTGATTGAGAACACGGTGCCATAGCCATGACTTAGTTTTGGAAGCCTTTGACAGCAAGCAGATGGGTGAAGATTTCATCATATCTTCGATAGAGATGGTGTATAGGTTTGAACCACGAGTTCCTCTGAGAAGTTCAACACCATCAAGTTCTCTAACAAAGCAAGTATCTTTTCTGAAGGCCACTTCTAAATCTGAGTCACAAAATTGTCCGACAGAAAATAGATTATGTCCAAGACCTTCAACATAATATACCCTGGAAATCACACTATCTCCAACCACGTAATCTCCATAACCCATAATAGCACCAAAATCATCGTTTCCGAATCTCACAGTTCCGATGAATTTACTCACAAAGTTCATGAGCCGTGACCGGTCTCCAGTCATATGCTTGGAACAGCCTGAGTCCAGGTACCACATAATGATTTGAACGATATGCAGTTGAACACATACAAGAATGGATAACTGGATAATTGGGATCCCCATGCAAGAATGGGTTCCATTTGGTTAATAACAGTGATTGGAACTCCCACATCAGAAGTAGAAACAATGGACTCATTAGAAATAGATGCAGTGCTAGTGTCTATATTTGACCTATTCAAAGTATGTTCACTTCTTAAGGGAATAGTTCTACCAGTAGGCATCCATTTTCTAGTGGGCATTGACTTAGAAAATTTAGGGCAAAGTGCATTAACCTTATGCCCAGTAGGTATCCATTGATAACCTATATTACTAAATTTCCTTCCTGTGGGTTTCCACTGTTTTCTAACTTTCTTTCGCCTTTGCCTTTTAGCCTTCTTAGCTTGATTTTTATCATTAACAGTTTTAACTGGGCATTTAACAACATTAGACAAATCATTCACACCATATTCAAGATTAGTAACAGAAACCACGCAATCATCATTACATGTTTTGCCAAAAGTAGCAGAATTCGCATTAATTACAGTACGCTTAGAGCTAACTCTAGAATCAACACGATTCGTCTTATTCAACACAAACTTAAAGTTCCTAGGTTGGTCTTCTACTTTCTTCCAATGCACATTCTTAGCTTGCGAGGTCCTATCTTGCTTGGTATTGCCTGGAGGCTTTGACCCGCTTGCTTTAATGTTACTGATTACTCCTGTAGAGGGAATTATGGGAACATTAGTTGGTTGATCTACTTTTTGCATTCCTGAACTAGACGTGCAGGGATCTGAACTACTTGAAGGCACATTAGTGTTCACTTTCTTAAAACTAGGCATAGAATGATTTGTATGCTTGGCACTAGGCATAGAACAAGGCATCACAGCTTTACCTTTCGCACCTAAGGATTTAGGACATCTTGCTATTAAACATTCTAGCAGCTCTTGAGATCGTTTGGCCTGAATGCAAGCAAACCTAATTTCTCTATCAAGAGGCTTATTTAAGAAATCCTCTTCCACGATCTCACGGAGACATTCTAGACTATCCTTAAGGTGAGCACAATAGTTGTGAAACACAGGTTCATTATTCCTAAGATAAGGAGGAATGTATTTAACAGTCACAGTATATTTGCAGTCTGAGGATGACATTGATGCAACATTCTCATTAAAAACAAGTGGCAGTTTCCCTTTTTCCTGACTCCTCAAATTCTCAATTTCCTTTTGTAAAGACGTTATTTTTTCGTTGTTTTTGTCACGAGTGACTTTCATTGAATCATATAACTCTTTAAAGTGTCGTTTAACTTTTTCATTTTCTTCTAGAAAACTCTCATTTTCCTTTTGTAAAGCGTTAACTAAGTTTTGAAGATGAAAAGTTTGAGAATACTGAGAATCTAAAGGAGGAGGCATTTGGGAGCCAGTCACATTGTTCTTTTAACCCTTTAATTGAGAGATTTGGGCTTTCAACTTTATGATCGTGTTACAATGAGCTTGAATCTGTTCGTCACGTTTGTTAATCTGAAAAACTGCATCAAACCCTGGAACATCTGAGGATGTCTTGATATTTGAGGTTTTGACATTTTCTTTAAGATGTTGATATTTTAGTTGTAAATCAAAATGTTCAACTTCTAGTTTAGAAAGATGTTTTACCAAATTATCGTGATCATCCTGATCAATTTTCTCACTTAGTTCCGAGTTTTTGTTTTCAAGCTCAATGACACGATCATGGGAAACTTTCAATGCAATAGATAATTCATGAAATCGAGAAGCAATAATAGAGTGCTTAGTAATAGTATAAAACACATCTTGAGCAACACAACTCGAAATCAAATTCTCATTTAAGATGTGCAAGTTCTTCCTTTCAACTTCATTATATTTGAGTTCCTGTTCATAGTCATTCACTTCAACTATCATTGCATCAAATTCCTTTTCCATTTCTTTAATATATGAATTTATCCCTTTTTGAAGACTCTCAAATTGACCTTTTAATTGTTTGAAGAAAGGCATGACCTCAGTTAAATAACATTCTTTTGTTTGCTCAAAACCCCTTTCCCCCTCAGTTATCCCTGTAGGTGTGATTCTCTTCTTACAAGTTTTCTCAAAATCAACAAACAGCTGATAAACAACATACAGGCTGATTAAGGTCTTGCTATTAGTGGCAATAGATCTAGGAACTAGATGCATTGGTGTATTTGGAGGATACACAGTAGCTACATGCATTTTCCTAAGGGGAGTGTTTGTTTCAACAAGTACATTAACTTTTAGCTTATCCATGTCTTTCTTCCAAAAGATCTGTTCTGGGGTTAATTGAGTTTGAGGCTTAAACATGTTCAAGGATATCTAATTTTCCTTAGTGTAATCATGAGGTTTGATTGTTATGTTATTCTCTTTACACGCAGGATCGTTAAGCTTCTTATGCATTTTCTCCCTAGATGCATCATCTAGTTTTCTATCTTCCTCAGTGCACTCAATGCAACTAGGTTTCTGTCTAGGTTTAAGAATCTCATTGCCATCATAGATTACATTTTGAGCAGCTTTTGCTATCTTACCATACTCAGGGTTGGATTCCTTTATAATGGGGATACTATGCTTATCGCTGAGAACTCTATGCTTAGTGATTATGTGAGCAGTCTGAATGGTATTCCCTTGTACGTACAACTTATTTTCAAGCTTGTTTTTTAAGGTTTTTAGATTAGAAAAATCATTCAAAAGTTTTGATTCCTTAGCACTGAATTCTTGCTTAAGCCTTTTAACATTTTCTTGAAGTTCTTGTTTTTGCTTAGCAGTTTTAGAAAGCTTTTCATGTAAGGAGTTTAACTCTTGTTTTAATACTTCTTCTCTAAAATTACTTTTTCTAATAGTTGTATGTATTTGGTCATCCATTTCCTGCTCACGGGTGGTTAACTCAAACTTAGCACGTTGTTCATAAATAGCAACTTGTTCTTTATAGGCATTTAGTTCAGAGATGACAGAATCATCAGGGGCACAAGCAGTGTATTCATTAAAAACATAGTCAACATTGACTGCAGAAGATGCATAACTAGGTACAGTCTCACTTTCACTTTGTTTCACATATTGATCATATGGGACAACATTGATATTACCCATATTTTCAATATCTGACTCAAAAGTTTCAGTTGATTGTACTTTGACATGTATCTTTTACTCATCAACATCATCGTATAGTTTTAATACCTCTGAGATGATTGATTCTTTGGATGGACCAGCTTACTGTGATGATGAGACCTTTGGAGAGACCATTGGAGAAATACTAGCCATGAAGATTGTCTGTGCAGTAGGTTCATCATCGACGTCAGAGTCGTATGCATCACAGTCTGCAACTTGAAAGGCATTCTGATGATTATGACCTATCTCCTGAATTGGCTGCTCATACACATCTGCATCATATGTCTTGGCATTGCCCTCAGCAAGAAACAACAACTCCTCTTCATCCAACACAACTCCATTATCCTGAGCTTGCACAAGTAACATCTTGTCTTTGAAGTACTCTGCATTTTGAGGGCGTTTTGGAGAAATGCAGTTCCTTGCTATATGTCCATCACCACCACAGTTGTAGCACTTAATTGGCTTTGCTTGTCCTTGATTTCCATTCCTTCCCCTATACTGATTTTCCACATACCCTCCTCCTACTCCACCTCTTCTTTGTAAATATTGTCTTCCTTGAGTTGGTTGCACTGTAACCTTTCCATCTCTGATCAAAGCATGATTGTGTAGATTGGATGTAGTCCTGATTTCATTGTTAGTGTGAAGACGGTTAGTATGTGGAGTGAAGGTTAAGTTTTGTTTAACCATAAGAGCCAGTTGATTGATAAAGTGTTCCATGACTGCATTGGCATCAGGTTGTTTGAAACTTGGATCGGGAATGAGTTTGTGATTTCCATTACCCGTGGGTATGACTTGAGAAGCTTTGGTGGTAATTCCAACATTGGTGTAAAAGGTTGTAGAGTCATTTGATGAACTTGTTTCTCCCTGGTTGGTTTTGAACTGTTCAAGAATCCTTTTTTCAAACATAGCATGTCTCTCATTCTAAAGAAGGAATGCATAAAGTTGCTCATAGTTGGTATTCTTCAATCCTTTGGTTATCTTCACAGATGTGACAAACTTATGCCATTCGGGATTCATGTTGTTCACAAACTTTGAATTCAGCTGAATATTTGGCATGGTCATTTTGATATTCCTCATATCATTCAGAAGCTTGTGGAATCTCACGTAATACTCATAGACACTTTCTTCTGGCTTCATCTTAAAGTGTTCAAATTCATCATACAGCTGTGATTCTCTGTCTTCCTTCGTCAATTCAGAACCTGAGAGAAGCATCTTAACATTATCCCAAACAGCCTTGGCTTCAGTGTTGTGATTGGTAAGCTTGTAGATATCTTTTGGAAGACCCTGAAGTATAATGTTAGAAGCCCTGATGTCAGCATCGAATCTCTTTTTCTCCTTATCATTGAGCTCATCATACATCTTCGGTCTGTCAATTCCATAGATCATTGTTCCATCTGCAGCTGTATCAATTAAGTCTCTTGTAGTCTCAATCTGATAAGGTCCTTCATCAATAGACTTGAGAATGTTGACTCCATTTTCCTTTCCAAGACAGTACAATCTGATTCATTGTGCCCAAGAGTCGTAGTCAGTTCTGTCAAGCATGGGTGGACGAGTATCTGAACCAGCTGCTTGAACATCCTCCGCAACAGTGGAGATGATTTTAGGTACGTTGGTAGACATGTTAACAGATTACACGAGATTTTATAACTCTATGATTAAACTGGGAAATAGATTCTTTCACGGGATTTTACTAAATCAAGAGAAAACCTTATTATAAACAAAAATCAACCAAGTCGCTATGAATTCTTGAACCAAGTCGCTAATCACCAAGTGGCTAAGTCACAAGTCGCTAGTGCACCAAGTCGCTACACAGTCAAGTCGCTAAAGAGCAACTCGCTAAGGTCCAAGTCGCTAACACCAAGTCGCTAAGCACCAGGTCGCTAGACACAGTTAAGTTGCTAAAGAATAACTCGCTAAGATCCATGTCGCTAGTATCAAGTCGCTAACAATTTACACTACAACTCGCTAACAATTTATGAAGCAAGTCGCTAACCTCACCAAGTCGCTAGCCGTAGTGGAGAATCCACTAACTTGTACTATTTGTCGGCTTGTCTCAATAGACAAGTTGCTAGGACCAAGTCGCTACCAAAAAGCACTACAACTCGCTACCTTTTTCTGAAGCAAGTCGCTATGATGAAATTCACTACGAGAACCAAGTCGCTACCAAGAAAAACTTCAAAAACATACTTTTCAATCCAAAACAAGCTCAACCACAGTGATTCAAGCTTACCAAATCAAACCCAACCACATACAATGATTCTAAACACAAAAGTACACCCAAAATTCAAACTTTAACACTAGAAATGAACCAAATGATGCAAAAACCACTAAACTTTTTCAAACTCAAAAACCATCTAAAAACCACTAGAAATCCAAGGATATGTAAGAGATGATCAAACCATGGCTCTTGATACCATTTGTAACATATTGGATTGCACAAACACACTAAAACAATGATCAAAGAGGCGTATACAAAAGGTTTTAGAGAGAGAAAGTTAGAGGTTGGGAACTTTAGTGAGAGAAAGTTAGAGGTTGGGAACTTTAGTGAGAGAAAGAAAAATCTTATTATGAGCTCCAACTCTCTACCTTGGGAGGTAGAGAGTATTTATAGTCCTTACATAAATTGCCACCTACGGGCTGTGGATTAGGCATACAGTGGGTAAAGACCCGTCTGTCCTCCACGGTGATACTTAAACTAAATACTACTTAACTTATAATAATCTACGACTACGAGCTTTCTAACGATTACATATACTTGAGGTGACCGACTCTTTAATAACAGGATTTACTAAATCCTAACAAAACCGGATATGTTAGTATATGTGATAACTTGGACTTAGATGATGGACTCATGGGATTCTCAAAATTGGATCATATATATGAGATTTCACAAATATGAGATTTGATAATATGAGATTTGGATAATATGAGATTTGAGTACTTTGATAATGAGATTTGTTGAAGAGATTTGAGGATGTTAGGATTTGATGCTGAGATTTGTGTCGTGCCAGTTGTAAATTGTTAATGAGATTTGATTATGAGATTTGAGTTATGAGATTTGATGAGAGTTGTTGTGTTATGCGGTTTGGTACTTTGGTGTATACATTTTCACGGAGAATATTATGTCACGGCTTGAATTGTTATTGGAACTAAGTTGACTACGGGGTTTTTTTTACTGTATTTCTTATTTGGATTTGAAGTGAGGTTTTCCGGGCGCGTTTACTTATTTCGTCTTCTTTATTTCTTCCTTTCGGCGAAGATGACTTGTTTGGGCGTTTAATGAGTGTGCTAAAGACTTGGATATCTAGTTACTTTTGTATTTCTTCCTCACTTAATCTACAAGGTAGCTATCACTTTAGGTGTCTCGCGCTGTTGAGGATTTGTCAAGAGGGTTTTGTACATTGGGTACACCGTTTCTTTGTCACAAGGATTAGTACAAGCTTAAGTAGCAAATATGGGGAATTCTACTTATAACAACCCGTAAATTTTCAACTCACTAGCCTTATGTAAAAATGAAATAATCGTCTATCTTGATTAAATTAAACGATCTTATACATTTTCACACCTGAATTTTTATTTTTATTTTTTAATTGAAATATACAACCACGGGTAACGTCGATAAACGAATGGTTCAAATAATTATTTCCTAATATTTTACTAATGACCTAAACACGACAACTATAAGTTACCTCAATAAACGAGTCCGCACGCGAACCGACAGCATATCATCTACAACTTAAATATAAAAGGTTGATCATCAGAATCAACGACTACATTTTATATTAGTTTTACTAAAACGTGTCCGGCATTATAATTAGTACGTTTTATCATGTCGGGATGTCGCGTTTATAATGTAATACAAAGGGACACGGGATACCCACAATACACTAAAAGATAATAAAAACAATATACCCTATTTTTTTATTTGTTCTCACCGCCCCCTTTTATCACATATCTCGTTTGTGACAAAATTCAAGGCATGGCATTTTGATTAGTCCTTTTCTTCTTTCTCCCTTCCCAAAATTTCATTCACAGTTTTATCCCCTCCCCAAGATGAGATCACGGCTTCACCTCAAGATCTTCAAAGGATAGTGATCTTTGCTCAGGATAGCCACTTCATAAGACCACCAAGAAGAAAGAAATGGTCAAGCCTCTCTTCTTTCCCTTCTTTATATTATGTTCGATCCATAGGGGAGAGTTTACACACTCATTTTCACAAAACTCTCAACCTCACTTACATATCTTTATTGTCAAAACCACACACTCACTGCTCTCTATCTCACTCTCGACAGCAGGCAAGAAGAAAGGAACATGGTTGGGTTACTTTCAAACAAGAAACACTTGGGGTTGTAAAACTTTCTTTGGCTCTCTCTTTGCTCGTCTCACGCACACACTCAAAAACTCACTCAAACACCCACCCTATGCTCACTGTCGAGGCATATAAATAAAGAAAGAAAGGTTTGGGGTATTATTGCCTTGGAAGCTAAGGGTATCGATTTGCATGGGAAGGAAATCGGGTTGTAAACATGAGAAACTAGTCGGGTTTAAGATCGTTGAAAAGCTAGTCACGTTCTTGTTCTTTGTCCTCACTCGTACCTCACCACCACTTTTGGTGTCGTAAGTCTTCTTAACCGATTTCAATATAAGTAGCATAGACTATGTTTACATTTTATAACTTAAGGGCAAGCAATTTATCATTTAACAATTAATCATAAACATTCATGCACAAGCTTACCCACTGTGAACATGCATATGTTCATGCAAGATTTTGGAAAATCAGTTTTGTTGTGGAAACTTGTGTGGTAAAGAACTCGCGAAATCAATACTAAACGCAAACTATAACCATGTCTTGTTATCTTGTTTCTCTACAAACTAAACGTTTCCACGACCCTTTTGCTTAACAATAAAACCCAACGCATGCACTGAGGAGATTTTACATACAAAAACAGTAGTAGTACGTTAAGTAAATTTAACCTGTAAAAGAAAACACGAAACACCACTTGGATCAGATGGTTGTGCACATGGTTTGTGTACTAGAGGTCACAAGATCGATTCCTGCCCATGGCAGTTTTTAATATTTTTGTTATTTTTGAAACTTTAGCCTATTGGCAGTTTCAATCCCTTATTTTCAAACACCTATCACATTTTCTTAAAACCTTTATAATTTGAAACTTATATAATGTTTACAATTTCAGCCCCTTTAATTTGAACCCATTGACATTTTTCTTAAAGACTTTTACAAGATTTGAAACTATAATATTTTTACAATTTTAATCCTCAAGTTTTATACCTTGACACTTTTCACCAAAACTCTTTATACGTTTAAATAACTTATATTTTTGCCACCCTTTTCGTTTAGATAAACATGTTTAGTACATATTTCGATTTAACGACCCCATCCGCATAAACTATAAACATTATATTTTTTCCAAATGTAATATTTACCCACGACTTTAATAGGTATATATTGTATATATATATTTTTCACACCCGAAACCAAATTGAATTAATAAACACAAATGATTTGTATTTATTTACTCTTCAATAATACTTAAGTCAATATTTGAGCCAACTCCTATACAAAAGTTTCGTATACATTTTCCACATCTATTCCAAGAGCCAAAACTTAAGAAATATTTTTGCAACTACATTTTAAGTACGTCAATAATCAAATAAAACATCCACATAAGCTACAATAACTTAAATATTTGAAAACCTTTTGTTTTTAAGCTTTAAACATTACCACACAAGTTAAAACGATACGAGTGTCTCATAGCAAATCATTTTTCAAACATTACCATTTAGGGTCGTAAACGAAATATATTATCTAAGACTTGCCATATTATATCTAGGTTTCGTGTTGAAGCCGTTGTCATATCGTACTTGCTATTGTTGTGCATTTCCTACCGTATCACTAAGGTGAGTTCATAGCCCCACTTTTACTCTTTTAACTGTTTTATAAACTCTTTGGGGGAGATACATGCTAAAAACTAAAACACAAGTCTTTTCTTAAAAGGTATGCTTGCCTGATTATTATTATTATAGCCTAAGTTGCCAGCCATAAGTCCCCTTCATCATGAACCATTAATCACTTGCGAGTGAACCCAAATATTGTGGATAGTACTATGGGAATTGACGACCCTGACTCGGTTATCGGAAATAACCGGGGAACACCATATTTGATTATGTCTATGTAATTGGCTATTTCATCTCGGGGTAATTTTATTACTTACACCATTAATTAGGTGTATGCAGTTAGTATTGGTGTCATAAGCTTAGTGCATAATAATCTCTATTTTTTTATGGTAATTGTCTTCGAAGCAATTATCATCTTTAACTTGTGTTCAACCATTTACTAAACCTATGAATATCACTCAACATTTTTGTTGATCTTTATAAGCATGTTTATCTCAGGTATTAAAAAGGCGATAGCTAACTCTGGAGGCGCTTGGGCATTGGCATGGCATGGTCATAGACGACTCTGATATTTGTACTTGGGGACCGCTTATTTATTATGGGCATGTTTTTCGCATCAAATTTTATTGTAAACTTTGTTTTATACTGAATAAATGAGTTTTCTTAAGAAAAACCTGTTATTCTATACGTGTGTTGTGATACCAATTAGTAGCACCCAAGACTTGTATGCTTCCGCTAAAACCCGATTTTCTGGGGTGTTATAGTTGGTATCAGAGCCAGGTTATAGAGAACTAGGTAATTTTTTTCAAACCTAGACTATAACCACTTTTACAAAAACTTAACCCTATGACCGACACATGCCTGCCTGCCAAGCTGAATGCCTCACTTATGACTCGTTGAAGTCATCTTTGATAAAATATGTGTTTTACTACTGGCAACTTAACCTCACTAGTAGCTATGATTACTTTACCTATATGTATGTTTACGTACCACTGCACTACGTCTTCTTCCCCACATAAATGAAATATTTGTTCAATCTTTCATACCAAAGTTTAAAGACATTAGGACATGTTACTAGTATAACTAAGCTAAGCATTGTAAGATTCATTGAACCTCAGGTGAATATAGCCTGATCACCTATATTCAGCCAGGGACAGTGAGACATAGCCTGATCACCTATGTCTGACTCAGAGGTGAATGTTGCAATACTGAAAGTAGTTATAATAGTGGTATGTCCAGTTGACCTCCTGATTGACTTCTAAAAAGAGTAAAATTTTCATCATAAGAGTTATAAAGGTTTACTCCTGCACATCACACACTGACGTCGCAATATTCTCTCACTAAGATACTTTTTCTCCTAAGTGGAACGCCTTTCTCATTACTACACTCTCTAAACTGACCATTTTACACCACTACCTTACGCCTCCGCGTCTACATCTTACTAGCAACGTGCATGGAGATTTGCATGGCAGATGATGCACACTACCACTTCACGCAAGGACAACACAATGATCCATGTTGAAATGAACCACTTTACACCACCACTTCGCGCCCTCCGTGGCTACGTTATGTATGAGATTTGCTGAGCAGATAATACATAACCCGTGAAATGTTGCATGATGCGAGTTAATGATTATATTTTAGATTTGCTTAGTAGATTATGCGCGACTAACTAAATTTTATTTACCACACGACATTACTCTATGTTTAGATTATGTTTTTTTGGTGGCTACAGTACCATGTCTTCTGTCTTTCCGTCCCATCGACTTATCGTCTTCATTAAGGAATCATTAAACCTCTATTACTGGGTCGTTGCAACCCATGTATCCATCATCCCATCCTATTATCATTCTCTTAGACGTTGAGATCGAATTCATCTCGTCATCCATGGGGTAACAGTGTCACCTCTACCCCAAAGTTCATACCCAATCGATGAACCGGATTACATCCCTAGCCGTTCTAGGAACAACACACCTCGACATCTACAAAGGGGACCCCTCGCTAAACATTAATAATAAACGAACGACTAAAATATCTAAAAGCGTACCAAGAAGTTAGCTTGCAACTCAAGCCACTTTTTCTGAGAATGAATCCCTAATCTTCCACTCATCCCTTTTTGAAACACCAATTGTCTATCCTACTACCCTCTTATGTAATAGTAAACTTCGTCGTTATCTAACGCAAACTCCTTTCAAATATTTTACCTACCATTTCACGGTCATTTCTCCAAAAAGTCTTACTACTGTGCGATTAAACCAAAAATTTACAACCATACTCATACTTCATAAACAATGACCTTATTAATGCTTTGCAAACTATTTTCTATTGAGTGATAAACCGACTAATTACCTTACTACTATTTTATGAAACAACTAACAATTGCAATAGCAATTTATAAACTATATTACAAATTTTGCCTACAAGTTATATTGCATCCTTATAAACTATTTTACCCTTTTAGTGAGCTGCTTTAGCCACTGCTTAATCTTAAAACCATTAAACCGCGTTACTCTCAACTCACAAACTGTTCATCTTTACTTTACTGGCTATTTTATTACCACCCTATAAACCACCTTGATATTAATTGAATTACAAAATTTTCTACTATTTGACAAACAATAAATTGTTTTCTTATAAGCTATTTTTACAAATCATTTCACAAGTTATTTTATAACCTGATTTTTTGTCTTACCAAGAGATCACAAAAATTTGACTGCGATTTCACTACTGTTCTATAAATGATAAATCATTCTTCTATTACCCTATGAGCTATTTTAAAAATCGTTTTACAAGCTACTCATTTAAACCAAGTTGATACTTTAATACCGAACCCCAAACTACGACTTATTATTAATTTGTAAATGATAAGAATATTTTCTTCTTACTCAATAAAGTGGTTTTACAAAACCTTCCATAAACTTTACTGCAATTTCCATATAAACTATTTACTCTCTTGAAAAGCTTTAAAGGATAACCGATATTTTTTTTTGTAAATAAACCAAATTCTCGGAGTAAAAATAAGCACCTTGTTTTAAAAACAATCAATAATAAACATTTTAATTAAAATTGTTAAGGCATAAACAAATCCATCCCTAAAAAAAATGTCAAACCTTATCAAAACTTCATATGCTAAGAAACATCAATCATCGACCTTTGCGAAATTGTTTTATTTGCATCACATGTAAAAAACGATTTTATAGGATCCTTTCGAGGATACAAATCTCTTACCCAATTTTTCATCCCAAAGAAATTGTGCCTCTTGAAATATTCTTTTATTCGAATAAATTTATCCACATCACATTTGCGAACAAAACTAGAAAATTTCAAAAATTTCCCTTTTGTCACATAAGTGACTAACACAAGCTTAACCTCGAGGACGAGGTTCCCATAAGGGGTAGGTATTATAACAACCCGTAAATTTTCAAGTCACTAGTCTTATGTAAAAATGAAATAATCGTCTATCTTGATTAAATTAAACGATCTTATGCATTTTCACACCTGAATTTTTATTTTTATTTTTTTAATTGAAATATACAACCACGGGTAACGTCGATAAACGAATGGTGCAAATAATTATTTCCTAATATTTTACTGATGACCTAAAAACGACAACTATAAATTTATCCACATCACATTTCCTAATATTTCCTAATTATTTCCTAATATTTCCTGAATAAACGAGTCCGCACGCGAACCGACAACATATCATCTACAGCTTAAATATAAAAGGTTGATCATCAGAATCAACGACTACATTTTATATCAGTTTTACTAAAACGTGTCCGGAAATATAATTAGTACGTTTTATCATGTCGGGATGTCGCGTTTATAAATTAATACAACGCGACACGGGATACCCACAATACACTAAAAGATAATACAAACAATATACCCTATTTTTTATTTGTTCTCACCACCCCTTTTATCACGTATCTCGTTTGTGTCAAAATTCAAAGCATGGAATTTTGATGAGTCCTTTTCTTCTTTCTCCCTTCCCAAAATTTCATTCACAGTTTTATCCCCTCCCAAAGATGAGATCACGGGTTCACCTCAAGATCATCAAAGGATAGTGATCTTTGCTCAGGATAGCCACTTCATAAGACCACCAAGAAGAAAGCAATGGAAAAGCCTCTCTTCTTTCCATTCTTTATATTCTGGTCGATCCATACGGGAGAGTTCACACACTCATTTTCACAAAACTCACAACCTCACTTGCATATCTTTACTGTCAAAACCACACACTCACTGCTCTCTATCTCACTCTCGACAGTAGGCAAGAAGAAAGGAACATGGTTGGGTTACTTTCAAACAAGAAACACTTGGGGTTGTAAAACTTTCTTTGGCTCTCTCCTTGCTCGTCTCTCGCACACTCTCAAAAACTCACTCAAACACCCACCATATGCTCACTGTCAAGGCATATAAATAAAGAAAGAAAGGTTTGGGGTATTAATGCGTTGGAAGCTAAGGGTATCGATTTGCATGAGAAGGAAATCGGGTTGTAAACATGAGAAAATAGTCGGGTTTAAGATCGTTGAAAAGCTAGTCACGTTCTTGTTCTTTGTCCTCACTCGTACCTCACCACCACTTTTGGTGTCGTAAGTCTTCTTAACCGATTTCAATATAAGTAGCATAGACTATGTTTACGTTTTATAACTTAAGGTCAAGCGATTTATCATTTAACAATTAATCATAAACATTCATGCACAAGCTTACCCACTGTGAACATGCATATGTTCATGCAAGATTTTGGAAAATCAGTTTTGTTGTGGAAACTTGTGTGGTAAAGAACTCGCGAAATCAATACTAAACACAAACTATAACCATGTCTTGTTATCTTGTTTCTCTACAAACTAAACGTTTCCATGACCCTTTTGCTTAACAATAAAACCCAACGCATGCACTGAGGATATTTTACATACAAAAACAGTAGTAGTACGTTAAGTATATTTAACCTGTAAAAGAAAACACGAAACACCACTTGGATCAGATGGTTGTGCGCTTGGTTTGTGTACTAGAGGTCACAAGATCGATTCCTGCCCATGGCAGTTTTTAATACTTTTGTTATTTTTGAAACTTTAGCCTATTGGCAGTTTCAATCCCTTATTTTCAAACACCTATCATATGTTCTTAAAACCTTTATAATTTGAAACTTATATTATGTTTACAATTTCAGCCCCTTTAATTTGAACCCATTGACATTTTTCTTCAAGACTTTTGCAAGATTTGAAACTTATAATATTTTTACAATTTAAATCCTGAAGTTTGATACCTTGACACTTTTCACCAAAACTCTTTATACGTTTAAATAACTTATATTTTTGCCACCCTTTTCGTTTAGATAAACATGTTTAGTACATATTTCTATTTAACGACCCCATCCGCATAAACTATAAACATTATATTTTTTCCAAATGTAATATTTACCCACGACTTTAATAGGTATATATTGTATATATATATTTTTCACACCTGAAACCAAACGGAATTAATAAACACAAATGATTTGTATTTATTTACTCTTCAATAATACTTAAGTCAATATTCGAGCCAACTCCTATACGAAAGTTTTGTATACATTTTCCACATCTATTTCAAGAGCCAAAACTTAAGAAATATTTTCGCAACTATATTTAAAGTACGTCAATAATCAAATAAAACATCCACATAAGCTACAATAATTCAAATATTTGAAAACCTTTTGTTTTTAAACTTTAAACATTACCACATAAGTTAAAACGATACGAGTGTCTCATAGCAAATCATTTTTCAAACATTACCATTTAGGGTCGTAAACGGAATATATTATCTAAGACTTGCCATATTATATCTAGGTTTCGTGTTGAAGCCGTTGTCATATCGTACTTGCTATTGTTGTGTATTTCCTACTGTATCACTAAGGTGAGTTCATAGCCCCACTTTTACTCTTTTAACTGTTTTATAAACTTTTTGGGGGAGATACATGCTAAAAACAAGAACACAAGTCTTTTCTTAAAAGGTATGCTTGCCTGATTATTATTATTATAGCCTAAGTTGCCAGCCAAAAGTCCCCTTCATCATGAACCATTAATCACTTGCGAGTGAACGAAAATATTGTGGATAGTACTATGGGAATTGATGACCCCGACTCGGTTATCAGAAATAACCGGGGCGCACCATATTTGATTATATCTATGTAATTGGCTATTACATCTGGGGGGGGCAATTTTATTACTTACACCAGTAATTAGGTGTATGCAGTTAGTGTTGGTGTTATGAGCTTATTGCATAATAATCTCTGTTTTTCTACGGTAATTGTCTTCGAAGCAATTATCATCTTTAACTTGTGTTCAACCATTTACTAAACCTATGAATGATACTTAACATTTTTGTTGATCTTTTTAAGCATGTTTATCTCAGGTATTAAAAAGGCGATAGCTAACTCTGGAGGCGCTTGGGCATTGGCATGGCATGGTCATAGACAACTCTGATATTTGTACTTGGGGACCGCTTATTTATTATGGGCCTGTTTTTCGCATCAAATTTTATTGTAAACTTTGTTTTATACTGAATAAATGAGTTTTCTTAAGAAAAACCTGTTATTCTATACTTGTGTTGTGATACCAATTAGTAGCACCCAAGACTTGTATGCTTCCGCTAAAACCCGACTTTTTGGGGTGTTACACTACTTCATGTTCAAGTTTGGTATATTGGGTTTACTTCACCAAGTGGTCACATCAATAGCTGACAGAATACGTGGATGATGTGTTTACCGAAGGGTTTAATGGTTGAGATGTGATCAGCAATTCTCATGGGATATTAGACTCCTCAGAATGTCAATGATATTTCATAGTCTAAGAAAAATCTTTCAAGAATCTTCAACGTCATTCAGGATCTTTTAAGATGTTTGCTTATGACAAGTACTTCTCGTGCAAATGGTCGTACATGTTAATGATGCTTCTGAAAGTTTGAAACCATAATGGGGGAGAGACGTGTACTTTGATGTTTTATGGTCAACCTCCAGGGGGAAGTAGTGTATACTACTGTACTCAGTATGGTTTGTGAAGTACTCTACATATGGGAAAATAATTGTTGATGATGAAGAAGAATTGTTGATGAACCGTTGCATGTTCCCCTAAAACAAATATTCACCGAAACCAAAGTTGTCATAACACATTCAAGCTGACATTGTTTACGGTTTAGTCTTGATTTTGTAAAATACCGCGAAAGAATCTATTTCTCGGTTTAAATCATAGACTTGTAAAATCCCGTGACAAAGGAAACATCCCGGTAAAAGAAAAGTGCATTTTCAGATTTATCTCTCGATTTATTCTTTCTTTTGTAAAATCCCGCGAAAGAAACTATTTCTCAGTTTAAACCATAGAATTGTAAAATCTTGTGATGATGGAACCATCCTAGAGAAAGGAAAGTGTATTTCTGGATCTTATCTGATGCTGGTGCTACGGTTTCTACTCGAAGAATGGATAAAGTGTGTACTTCATGTCCTGGATGATTGCTTGGATATTCTTCATGGCAGTTTGGTTATTTCAAAGTTTTACGGGGATATGCTCATTTAACCATGGTCGGGATGAAACCATTATCAAAATTCCCTTAAAACGTCAACAAAGGCTAGATATGGGCTTTTCACCACAAGATGTGACAACGATGTTAATTCATTATTATTTATTTGAGGTTTAAGTGAAATTTCACGGGCGAGTGTACTTAGTATCTGAAGGTATCAGGGATGGTTGGATGAGGATTCTTTGAGATCCTTGTTCGAGCTTTTAACATATACAATGACGAACACTTGGAAATCTAGTTATTTTTGGGTGATTTTTTTTCTTTATTTTTACCACCACAAAATAACTATCACTTTAAGGAGTTACGTTGTAGTGCTCAGTGTCACATTAAATTGTGGATTTTCAAGAGGTGATATACGTCTTATACTTGATGGTTGGTTGGTTGAAGAGTATAGAGTACTTAGGGATTCAAAGGGGCATGAACTCTCTTCACCGCTCATAGTCACATTGGTGCAAGTTTAAGTCACAAATTTGGGTTAGTTTACTTCAGTGTCAAATTCATCATATTGGGTTTTCTCCATCAGTTGTCACGACAAAGAGCCTACTGATTGATAATGAGGTTGATAACAAGTTAGCAAAGAGATGTAGAAAAGAGAGAGAGAGATGACGTTTGAATACTTCAGTTCAAACCTAGTTCCTCAAAGAAAAGAAAAGTGTATGCTTCAGTGCGCTTTATCTTCAAAGAAGAGAAAAAAAAAATCAATCCCTAACCCTAAAATCTATTTTCTCTCTTGGCGACTAACGTATCCCTAAAAAAAACGATCAACAATCTGCTCTATTCTCCTTCTCGTTTGCTTTAATCTGATGTTATTACGCAATTACATTCGTTTCTTGGCTTGATTATCTCAGGTTTTAAGTGATCGACCAGTTTTTAGGGTTTTGTTTTCTCGTTTTTTGGGGTTTCGTTAACTGTTGTTCATTCGTTATCTTGAAAGCCATGGAGGCAGTCAATTAGAGTTATGTTTAGTTCGTTTAATGCATGCCTAAACAATGTTTAGGACCTCGTGTTGAAGATTGGATGTTTGTTTTCTTCGTGTTTCCTGGGTTTTTTTAATTCGTTTAGGGTTTTTTTTATGTTTTGGTTTTCTACTTCTGCTTAATACTATGGACGTAGGTGAAGGGACTGTGGATATGGAGGCGTTAAAGGCTTGCATACATCATTGTAAGGATATTGAATCTGGTAATTTGGGTGCTACGAATCAGCTAAGGTTGGCGGCTAGGGTCTTGCGAATCCCTAATCCCGTTTTTAGTGGTAAAGACGAACCAGGGAACAATGTTGATTCTTGGTCAGTTTCTAATGATGTTTGACTACCATTACATGCTAATCCTAAAGACAGTATCGAATCAATTACATTGGAAGCTGGTATAACAAGTTGTGATGGTAAGAATCTGGATGGTACTTCGTTTTGGGACGAGGGAGCTGTAGGTGTCACGACCACATTAAACATGCATGAATACCCAGCACTTGATGATAACTTTGGGTCTAAACATAATACTATTCCTATGTCGGTGTTGAGGACATTGGTAAGGATGCTAATTTACCTTGTGGAGATAAAGTTAGTGTCGGTAGACAAGCTGGACGGATGCATGGGGTACAAACGAGTGCTCCTTTGTCAACTGTGGAAAAATCTAAGGGTGCTATGCCTATTGTCCAAACTGCGGAGGTTAATGCACCACCTAAAACTTATGTTGGTGCTACTAGTGGTACTAATTCGGCAAGTGTTAAAGGTAAATCTAACTTTCATGCACTAAAGGTTGATAATGTGTTTACAGGTGTTGATGTTTCCGTACCACGTAAAGTTGTTGAAACGATTAGTTCAAAATTTAAACATACTTTTTACAGATATTTTATTGGAAATCGTATTGCTTTTCCGGTAGTCGAATACTTTGTTCGTAACAATTGGGATAAGTATGGGTTAAAACGTATTATGATGAATGCAAACGGTTTCTTTTCCTTTAAGTTTGATTCCCAGGTTGGCTTGGAAGCTGTTTTAGAGAGAGGGTCGTGGATGATTAAAAATAGCCCCATTATACTTAAAAAATGGACTATAAGTACTAGCTTGACGAAAGATGAGTTAACCCGGATCCCGGTTTGGGTTAAATTGCATGATGTTCCAATACAGGTATTTAATGAGGATGGTATTAGTATTATTGCTACGCACATCGCTAAGCCTATTATGCTTGATTCCTACACTAGCTCTATGTGTATTGATTCTTGGGGTAGGAGTAGTTTTGCTTGTTGCTTAATTGAGATTGATTCTAGTGTTCCCCTTAAGGAATCCATTACTGTAGGCGTCCCTTATATGGATAGCCTTGGTTTTTCTTTTGAAACTATTAGGGTGGAATATGAATGGAAACCCCCGAGGTGTGATGTTTGTTTGATTTTTGGCCATTCTGCTGATACTTGTCCTAAGAAAGTTGCTACACCTGTTGTGGAGGTAAATAATGACGGGTTTCAACAAGTAGGTAAAAAGGGTAAAAATAAAAGTAAAGATAAGAAAACTGGGAATTTGTTTAATGGGGTGCCTATTGGTAGGAATATGAAATATCGACATAAAGTTGTCACTAATCCATCTACTAGCACACCCCCTCAAGGGGAACCTTGTACTAGTTCTGGTCATCCCCCTATCTCGGTGGGTGTGGTTAATTCGACTAAACCTAACAAAGATATCCAATCTTCTCAGAATGTTAGTCATAGTAATAACTATCCTAAACCTAAGGTAAGTAACCTAAGTTTGGCTGCTAATGTGACTACATCTAACCCGTTTGGTTCTTTGGCTACTGATGATGATGTTGATGAGAATAAAGAATTGGCGGATGATGATGAGGTTGAAAATGTATTTGATGAATCAGGTAATTGGTTTGATAAACGGGGGGCAAGCACCCCTATTCTGAATGTTCTTGATATTTAGTATCGCCTCCTGGAATATAAGGGGTTTGAACCATTCCCCTAAACAAAAATAGGTTAGGAGGTAGTAAATGAAAATAATCTTAGTGTGTGTGCGGTTTTGGAATCTCATGTGTTGCTTCTGTGGTGTATGATACATGTCGTAAGGTGTGTCGTCGATGGAAGTGGACGTCAAATGGTAGGCTCTATGATAAGGGGTCTCGTATTATTCTTGGTTGGAATGATGACATTGTTGATGTTATGATTATGTCTTAAACTAACCAAGTTATGCATGTATAGGTGAATATTCGTGCAGACAGCAAGACCACATTTTGTTCCTTTGTGTATGCAGATAACTATTATGGGAATCGTCGTGCACTTTGGACCAACCTTGTGTGCCATGCTGGTTTTATGCGTAGTAGGCCTTGGGTCTTGTTGGGTGATTTTAATGCGGCACTTAACTTGGAAGATCATTCATGTGGTAGTTATACTCCTGACATTGCTATGCGCAAATTTAAAGATTGTGTTCAAAGGATGGAGGTTAAGGATGTTAATAGCACCGGTCTTCACTTTACTTGGAATAAAAAACAAAAGGCTCATATGGTACATTGAAGAAAATTGATAGGGTGATGGGTAATCAGCAGTTTTTTGATTCTTTTCCAGGTTCTTTTGCTATCTTCCAACCATATCGTATTTCGGATCATTCCCCGTGTGTTCTTCATATCCCTCAGGTAAAAAAGCTTAAGCCTAAACCTTTCAAGTTCTCTAACTTTTTTGGTTCATAAAGATGGGTTTCTTGATACGGTTAATGCGGGGTGGAATCTTAATGTTAATGGTTGTGCTATGTATCATGTTGTTAAACATTTGAAGGGGCTAAAATCCCCATTTCGTAAGCTTTTGCAGAATCAAGGTAATCTTCATGAGCGGGTGGATAGGATTCGTAAGGAGTTAGATTAGGTCCAAAAGGCCATTGATAAGGATCCATCTAATTCAGCCATTCAGGATGAGCATGCTCACTATCTTCTTGCGTATAAGGAGGCTACATTAGATGAAGAACGATTCTTAAAGCAGAAATCTAAAGTTCAGTAGGTTCATGCGGGTGACTCTAATACGACTTATTTTCATAATATAGTTAAAAGCAAATGTGCCCGTAATCGAATCGAACTGGTTCGAGACTCGAACAATGTCTTGTATGAAGGTAGTCAAGTTGCAGGTGCTTTTGTTGCACATTATGAAAAGTTTCTTGGTATTGAAGGGGATTGTAGCAGTTTTGATGATTATGATATATTCTCTAATGTTCTTCCACACCAGTTGGCTGATTCGATGGTACGTCCTGTTACGGATACTGATATTAGGTAAGCTTTGTTTTCAATGGGGGATGATAAAGCTCCTGGCCCTAATGGTTACACTGCTGCTTTCTTTAAGAAAGCATGGGATGTTGTGGGTGCTGAGGTTACGTGTGATATCTGGGATTTCTTCATTAATGGTAAGCTTATTAAGGAAATCAATCATACCATTATATCCTTGATCCCTAAAGTGTCTACCCCTTCTAAGATTAATGATTATAGGCCTATTTCTTGTTGTAATGTCCTTTATAAATGCATTAGCAAAATTATTGCTAATCGTATTAAAGAGGGCCTTGGTGAGTTGGCCGTCGTATATCGGATAATATATTACTTACCTAAGAGCTTATGCGGAACTATCATAGAGGGAGAGGTCCGCCTAGGTGTGCGTTTAAAGTTGATATTCAGAAGGCCTATGATACTGTTGATTGGGCGTTTCTTAAGGCTATTCTGATTGGGTTTGGTTTTCACTCCACAATGGTTGACTGGATCATGGTATGTATCTCTTCTACATCATATTCTATATGTGTTAATGGAGATCTTCATGGCTGGTTTCAAGGTAAGCGGGGCCTTAGGCAAGGTGACCCGTTATCTCCATACTTGTTTACGTTGGTTATGGAAGTGTTAACTCTTATTTTGCAGAAAAAGGTTTCTAATGTCATTATGCATGCTTTGGAGTATTTCAAGAATGTTTCGGGTCTTGTCCCAAGTATCCCTAAAAGTACAGCTTTCTTTTGTAATGTTCCTAATGCTCTGAAAGCTGCTATTCTCTAGTCTATGCCATTTACAGAAGGTTTTATCCCTGTCAGATATCTTGGGGTCCCTCTTATATCATCTAGACTACTTTATAAGGATTGTAAGATTCTTGTGGAAAAGTTGGAAGGCCATGTGAATGATTGGAGTAATAAGTTTTTATCTGTTGCGGGTAGGCTTCAGTTGGTCAGGTTTGTGTTATCGTCGATGCATTTATATTGGGCTTCTGTTTTTGTTCTTCCTACCCGTATTATTCATGAGTTAGAGCAACTTATGAGGGGTTTCCTTTGGTGTCAAGGAGAAATGAAACGGGGTAAGGCCAAAGTGGCTTGGGAGTCTGTTTGTAAGCCTAAGCAAGAAGTTAGTCTAGGTATTCGTAGATTGGATGATTTTAACATTGCTCTCATGACTATGCATATTTGGAGTATTTTGACACATAAAGAGTCCTTATGGATTCAATGGATTCATTCTTATAAACTTCGTGGGAGAAGCTTTTGGGATGTCCCTTTCTTAAGGTGATGTTAGTTGGGGATGGCGCAAACTTCTTGCAATTAGAGCCAGGGTTCGTCCTTTCATCTGGCATAAGATTAATAATGGAAAGGCTACCTCTGTTTGGTTTGATATGTGGTGTGAGTTAAGCCCTATTCGTGATCCGCTTACTGCTTGGGATATTGCTCGAGCCAGGTTAAATTTATCAGATTCGGTTTATGATGTAATTGATAATGGTGTTTGGCGATGGCCTCCTGATTGGTTGTCTAGGTTCCCATTGTTAGCTGCTCTTCCAGTTCCTAATCTTAACGATACTGATGATGGAGTATTATGGCGCAATTTGGATGGCAATCTTTGTCGTTTCTCTGTTTCGGGCGCTTGGGACTCTCTACGCCTAATGGCTGACTTGGTGGAGTGGTATCATGTTCCTTGGTTTTCTCATTGTATCCTGAGGCATGCTATACATTTAGGGCTTGTTATTAAGCAGAAGTTGAGGACTTAGGATAGGATGCGGCAATGGGATGTTGGTCCTAATGTTGATATGGACTTGCTTAGATGCCCGTTATGTGACTTGGTTCCGGATTCTCACTCTCACTTATTTTTTGAGTGCCAGTTTTCTATGCAGGTTTGGTTACAGGTTCGGGTTTTATCTAGAATGGATGCGGTCCCACCTTCTTCGGATAATGTTATTACTTTCCTTATTCCTATATCAAAGGGGCGTTCGGTTAGTAGCATCATTTCTCGGTTACTGCTCGCTGCTACTACGTACTACATTTGGATGGAGCGCAATTCAAGAATCTTCAAGCAAAAGAAGTCTACTGTAGCTAAAATGATCCAAATTATTGTCTCTACCGTTCGGTTGAAGTTGGTTACCTTCAAGTTCAAGAAGCTAACCTCGCGTGCTCGTCTGATACTTGATAAATGAAAGATTCCAAGTGTTTGTATCATACACGAAGGGAGTTCCAGGTAAGGGTTCTACTCTTTTTCCCTACTCCAAGGTTTTTTCCTTTGGGTTTTTCTTGGAAAGGGTTTTTAAGGAGGCAGACTTCCTGGGTCGACTTGCCCCCTTCGTGCAATGGCTGGATGCGGGATGCTCGCGTGTTACAAGTTTTTCCTTGTTTTATACCTAGTTAGGTGATGTAATATAGCTAGGTTTATTATGTTTATGGCATGTCATAAGCACTAGTTTATCAAGCTGTTCGCTTGAGGTTAATGTGGTACTTCTGCCACATTCCATTCGTATGCAATTCTTGAGGGGGAGAAGAAGTGTGAATTCTGCATGTTGATTGTTATATGAGAATAAATGGTCCTACGGCTCCAAACTCATGTAAGAACCGAGTTTCTTCTAATTGGGTCATCTTTACATGGAGTTTCTTCTAAGAGCCGTTGGTTGAAATCTTCTCACGGGCTGATATGATTAATGATAAAGTTCTTCCAAGTTAATGCTTCACGTACACATCAACATGATGATTCCAAACATCTTTATGTTCTTGTTTGATGTGAAAGATTGGGTTGGTGCTACCATTTCATGTGTTCGTTGCGGGGCTGATTTCCTTGATGAACATCTTTTTGTTCTTGTTTGATTGTGAGGGATTTTAGTTTAGGGGATTTGCAATATGTTAATTGGAATGCATTTGGTGAGATGAAGATGTTGACACTGTTGGAATCACTCCTAAACTAGAATTCAAGTGTTAGTAATTAATATGTAATAGCTAGCTTAATTATGGATTTTATGTTAGTTATCATGCCAAGGCTTATGTAGAAAGCCCATGAGCCTTGGCCCAAGCCCATAAGAAGGTAAGGATGCTAGTAGTCTTGCCCTAACTCCTTGCCCTATAAATAATCCTTGTAAACCCTCACTTGAGGGTTGCTTGTTCAATTCACACATTTACTCTTCGCATAACTCTTCTATATTTCATACGTGTGTGTGTGTGTTTGTTCATTAGATCATTTCTCTTCTCTATTTCTTTTATTGATGCTTGTTTTACAAACATGGTGACCTAACAGTGGTATCAATCGCCAAATAGTTGGGTGAAAAGGCTTTTGTTTTTGAAGTTTTTGGTTTTACGCATAACATACGGTTCAGAAACTTTGTTTTTGAAGTTTTTGGTTTTACGCGTAACATACGGTTCAGAAACTTTTTCACGCATAAAAACTCATTTTTTACACTTTCCAATCCAAGATTCTTGTACTTTAAAGGTTTTTAGGTGTTAAAATTTCAGTTTTTGGCAAAAAGTTTTAAACTTTACGTGTATTTCATTCGTTTTAAGCTTTGTTTTATACGTGTGTTCATCTCTACGCGTAAGGTGTTTATAAGCTTTGGATCATTAAGTTTCACACTTTTGTGTTATTTTGGTGCTATTGAAGCTTTTTCATCACAAAAATCTGGTTTCGAAACACTTTGGGCCAAAATCTCAGTTTTGGAAAATCCTACGCGTAACAAAACCCTAAAGTTACGCGTAAGAAATCCATGGCTTGATCTTCAGTTTTCTTGGTTTACTCAGTGTTTTCTTGCTTGGATAAGACTGAAAACACTTCGACTTTGGATATCTTTTACACTGAGATTAATGTAAAGGATTTTTGGGCAAAACCCTAATTTTACGCATAAGCTCAAACTTATGCGTAGAACTCTTTACGCATAAGATTTTTCTTACGCCTAAGCCTTGTCTTACGCATAAGCTAATCCTACGCATAAGTTTTCTACGTCTAACTTTCAGTTTACGCCTAATCTTAGTGATTTTCAATTCTTACGCATAAGCTAATCCTACGCGTAACTACTGCTTTTACGCCTAAGTTTGGTGTTTTTACGTCTAAGCATTACTTTTCCTAAACTTGGTTTCTACGCCTAAGGACACTTCATCAACAACGTTTCATTCGACTACAAAGATCTATTTTACAACACAAGTTTTCAACATGTCTCAACCTCCATACTTTAACTACTTTCCTTACACGTATAATCAACAACAACAACAACAACTCAGTCCACAACATCAACAATTCAATCAACAACAACAAATTTATCAACAAAAATTCAACCAACAACATTATCCACAACAAGGAGCAATTCCACCTCAAATGGTTCAACCACCACCTAGTCTTCAAGTACAACCTTACACAAACGTTTACAATCAACATCCATCCAGGAATACAATGAAGGAACAGTCTTGGGTTGCAAAGATGTGTGAAGCTTTAAGTAGCCAACAATCCATTCATGAGGTAGGATCACTTGATAGACCTCCGATGCTCACTCCCGGAAACTACGATCAATGGGTAATTAGGTTCTTTAGGTTTTGTGATCTAAAGAAGCCACATGGAAAGTTCTTAAAGAAGATCATCTTGGAAGGACCATTTCAGAAGCCTATTCTCGTTACACCCGGAGATCCAAATGCTATTCCACCACGAGATGATCTCACAAACATTGCAACTGTCGCTGACCTTTCTGGTAATGAACTTCTACATTTCGAAGCTGATGAGCTAGAAATGCAATATGTTAATACAAATAAGCCGTAAAAACGTTTATTTATATTTTACGATCTTCTAATGTTTTGTCGATAACAAAAGTAAGATCATTTTAAGGAAACAAATAAAACACGTAAATGGTTTGAACTAATAGTTTTATAACACACTTACGCTTTCACATAAAACACTAAAACTAGTATAAGTGATTTTATGACTTAGATACATATGTACAACAACTAGTGTTTACATATTGGGTTAAACATATACTTAAACTAAGTATACCAAAATGGGTAAAACTAAGTGTATGCTAAATTGGGTAAATACAAGTATATACAAAAAGGTTAAATACTAGCAAATGGTTTTGACCCATAACCCATGGTTTTATATATACCACTTAACCAAGTACATTGTATCTAGAAAGAAAACCATGGATCAACCCATAACCCATGACCCATGACCCATAACCAAAAATACCCATGGGCAAAGAGGAGCGGACCACGGATCCCTAGCTTTGTGCTAGCCGGATCCCAAGTGGAAGGGATCCGTGGGATCCGAGGAAACAATAGGTTTTTCCTCTATAAATAGTGAGCCATTTCTTCATTATATCTTACCCCTCTCTAACATACTTTCTCCCCTGAGTTAAATCTCACTAACCATAGATCCAAGAGATCTATGTTTGTAGTTTTGTTTTTGTGTGATCTTTTAGGTTCCTCTTAAAGGGAAGATCACCACCTTTGAAGTCGAGCAAGCTCAAGTCCATGAGTTGCCAAGCTTCCTCATCATCAAGGCTATTGAAGTCCTCTTGTTGATGATCCCTTTCTTTCTTCAAAGAAGCGTAGTGTTAAAGACATTAGTGAAAGATGTCTCAAGTGTCAAGACGAAGATATTAGTGAAGGGTATCTATCGTCTATAGGATAAGCACTTGTGGTAGGTGCTTAGAAGTCAAGACAAGAAGCATTAGTGAAAGGTGCTTAGAAGTGAAGACACAAGACATTAATGAAAGGTGTCTTGTAGATCTAATCAAAGACATTAGTGAAAGGTGTCTTGTAGATCTAATCAAAGGCATTAGTGAAAGGTGCCTTAGATGTACATTCGATATGGTGTGTTTCGATGTACTAGATAGACTAGCATTAGATCCAAGGATATTGATGTCCTTGATGATAATGTAAAGGAGTAGATCTCCTTTGGGATTAGTCGTTGGTGTAGTGTGGTAGTAGTTCCTCTATTGCAATGGAACTAGGTACTTAGCCTAGTACCTAATAAAGGGTAGGCGACGTTGTGAAGGTGTAGTTCACCTAAGGTGTGAAAGAACTCGGTGGTTAGCCTAGCACCGTATAAAGGGTAGGCGACGTTGTGTTAGGTGTGGTTCGCCTTGGTGTGAAAGAACTCGGTATTTAGCTTTGTACCGGAAAAAGATTAAGCGACGTTGTGAAGGCTTCTCCGCCATAAGGAGATTGGTGTAGTGATTACAAACTCTCGAGTAGGTGACTCGGGGAGTGGAGTAGGGCAAGGAAGGTGTCCTTGTAGCCGAACCACTATAAATACTCGCGTTGTGGTTTTGTGCTTCTTACTCTTATCTTTTCATTACATATCTTTATATGCTTGTTTATCAACATCCAACACACACAACCAAATAGATTGACATAAGTCGATCTAAATAGTTTAAAAGGAAGTTTTAATTGGTAAAACTGTTCAACCCCCCCCCCCCTTCTAGTTTTCCACAATTGGCATCAGAGCTTTGTTACCAAGTTTCTTGAAGTATATTGTACTTTAAAAACTTGATACGATCCATAGTTAATTGAAAACTACAAAGAAGGTTTTTCATAAAAACAAACACCATGTTTTTCAAAAACTATATGTTTGGATGTTGAGTTGATAACAGCATTTTTTTTTATATATATATTTTTTTTATTTAATTGCACTAATCTTCTTTGTGATATTGATTAGTCAAAGCTCATACCCACCAAGCTTTAGGAGTTGCTTGGTAACAAGAATACCTTCCTTAAGAAGGTATCTTAGACGCAAAGGAGCGGGAATCGTCTAAGTGACATTTGTCATTTGTAAAAGACATTCCTAAGTGCATTCGAGGTATGACTTTCTACTTATATCTAAAAGATATTTGTTTAGTATATAAGTGTTATTTGCTAGGCTTTTATTTGAGTAGATTTTTGTGTTTACACATGTTTTACATGTAGCTTCGTTAGGAAGCCTGTTTCTCACATACGTGTTATTTTTCTCGTCTATAGTCATAGTATATAGAGCTTATGCTTTATTTCTTCTAATAAAACAAAAACAAGAATTTCAAAAACTCCTCCTTCCCTATTAATAAACCCACTCGACGCCCACTTTTTCAATCCTCACTTTTTCAATTTCAAAAATTCCCTCTCATTCAAAAACTTCATCTTCCTCCTCATTCCATCTCTTCCTAAACCAAGAAGATCCGTCATCAACATGGTTTACATCGCACTCGTGCTCATCGCCCTAACACTCATCGCACTTGTGTTCCCTATGATGAAGTTCACATACGGAGACATTTACTTTGTGTTGTTAATCTATATTGGGGTCATTTACCCAATCCTTTGTATCATCCTCAGCATTGAAATGCAATATTATTGATAATCTATTTTATCTAGGATGTTTGTGTTATTATGTGTGTTTCATTTCTTTTGATCTATATGTGTTATATTCTTTCGTGATACATTAGATGTCATGTATGCATGCTAAAAGAAAATGTAGGATAAAACATACTTCATGGTACAATAACCATAAAACCTTTGTTTTTATTAAAACTGGTTCTGTTACTACAGATCCACGGATCCCGGAAGTTACACTAGCCGGATCCCTTTTGAAAAGGAACCGTGGGATCCGTCCTACTGGAAAACAGTTTTCATGCAAGATTAAAAACCACTATCTTTCTAAAAATAATAATCCACTAGAGCTTCAAAACCATGAGTTAGCTAAATACTAATTGTTAATATAATATCTAGTAAAACCGTTAGATTATTATAGGTTGACCATAAACGTCTTCCCTTATTAACCCATCACTTCTATAGGTTCAACTATGACGCATGAATACGAGTTTGATTTTTCACTCACTAGCGTCTACACCCCGAACATTTCCATTGAGCCCAACACACCTGGCAATCATGTCCGTGGGTTCAATAATCTCGAAAACCGTCACTTCCATGAAGGACGTATTGTAGACATGATGAGTGTCTAAATACTCATCATTTTTGTACGATATAAACTGCAAAATCATCTGAAAACACTCAGAAACACATCAAAATGATCAAAATATCACAAATTAGTGTTTTATGTGTTTTAAATGCAAAAAGATCAAAATCAGATGAAAAACATATCAAATTTGCAAAATTGGCAGTTTTAGTCCCCCAAAGTTTCAAAAATTGTCAAAAACAGTCCCTGGTATATCAAAATAAAGAAAAATGTCATTTAAGGTCCATGGGATTCAAAAGTTGTCAAAACAAACCCTTAAAATGTAAAATTTGCAAAATTACAACTTTGGTCCCTCAAGTTTGAAAATTGTCAAAAATGGCCCCTGGAAAATGGCAAAATGGCAAGTTTGGTCCTTATACTTTTGAAGGTTGTCATTTTCAGCCCTTGGAACAAGTTTGATGAAATGGCAGTAATGGTCCTTGCATTTTTCAGAAATTACAAAAGAGTCCTTGTCATTAATAAGCCTTTAAACCATTTTGGCCCTTGTCTTAAACCCATATGACCCCCTGCCATTCTTTTTGAACCCCAGCCAATATCCTTTTGAACCCCTCCCTTTTTAATAATACACCAGTCAACCCTCTGGTCAAAACCAACCCATGGCGCCAAAATTCCACCTCCTTCCCCACTTGATCTCTGCAAACACAGGCAATCCCATACCACTCCATCACCTTTTCTCCTTCCATGTCCCCCCTCCTCCACCTCACTCCAAACTACATTAAATACATCTTTAACCTTCCACTCAACCTCAACTGCTCATATCCCTTATTCCCGCCAAAATTGACAAAGTGGCCAAAAATCACTTATGTGATCCAAAAGTCAAAAAATACAGGTGGGATTAATTCAGAAGAGAGAGAGAAAGATGTTTGGATATAAAAGAGAGGCAAAGGGAAGCAGGAAAGGGAGTCTTGTAGTTTTTCATTTTTCACTTATGTCGTTTTTATGTTAAATCTGTCAATTCAGTGTTAAACTTGTAATGTTTTGTTAAATTGTATCAACTTTAAGTATTTAAAGGTATTGAAACTCATTCCAAGTACAAAATTCAGTTTATGTTTACATGTGATCTTATTTGTCCACTGTTGAAATTTTCAAAGTCAAAATATCATTCAAAAGCTTTATCATGCTCATTTCTCAGTTTAAATAAGCTTAAATGAGCTTATGAAAGCCTTGTACAAGCTCACATTTAAGTTTCCACTCATTTAGATCCTTGGTCAACAAAAGTCAAACAGGGTCAAAAATTGCAATGGAAATGGACATGGGTTGATGCAGAGGTGGATTGGGTTGGATTTGAGTTAGTTGGGTTGAAATTTAGGTTAGTGGTTCTCTGGCACTTGGATTCAAGCCACAGTGGCTATGGGACTTTTGTAAGTGATTTTCAAGGTTCTTAGTATAATCCTCATTTGTATTCACAACTGGTTCTAATCTGTTATTTAGGGAGTATTTAAGTTAATTAAACTGATTTGGATCATTATCATGTGCTAGTTAAGTGTTTAGATCATTTTTGATTCACAAACAGTTAGAATAGGGGTTGTTTGGTTGATAACTTAAACCTGTACTAGAGGTGTGTTTGTGAGTTAACTTCTGGTTGTTCATGCTTGTTTGACCAATTTGAGTACATATCTGTCTTACTTTTATGTTTAATACCTGCAAAAGTCAAAATTCAACTTAAACAATCTCAACAGTTAACTGTTGAGATTTTTGGAGATCCAAAATCTTGTTTTATGTTCCAAAGTTATAACCAAGGCTTGCAGAGGTTCCATTTCAATCATTAACATCTATCTCAGTCACAAAAATTGGATCCAAAGTTGGAAAAAGTCAAAGTTCATCATTTCATCAAAAGTCAAAATATGAAAATCTGTTTTTGAGCCAAAAGCAAAGAATTTTCATGGCTTCATTTTTAAGCCTGAATCAATGAAATTTGTTGTTTTAGAAACTTCATCTGGTACTATTACTTATCTGCATTTTTGTGGATTTTAGTCAATTTTCTACAAGCTTCAAACAAGCTTGTGAACTTGGGACTAGCTCCCCTGCTCACTGTCTCAGCATTTACTGAGATTTTCTCAGTTTGTGCAGCTTGTGCACAGGGCTCAAAAGAGCTTTCCATGGTCTGATTTTTGGTACAATTAATCTCAACTAGGTCTGCTTTAGATTACAATTAATAGTTTTCAGATTGAGCTTATTGTTAAGCTTGTGCTTGTGCTTAAAGTTGCTACCCAGAAACTGTTTTAGCTTTTAAAGCTCAAACATCAAATCTGTTGTATCCTGTGAATCAGAGGTTCAAGCTTGTTGATTTAAGTTGCATTTAGTCACATTTAGCTCATTATAGCTTCTTCATCAGTTTGGTAGCCTTTGGTGCTCTTTTGCTTAATCAAGTGCTTATTTCAATAAGCACTTTCATAGCAGTTTCAAATTCCTCCACATAGCACCTTGTTTTTATATTTTTCCTTTATTCCTTATATAAATTTAGACTTTTCCTGAAATTTTCAGATTTTTCCAAGTTATTTTGCTATTTTTCTCAATTTAAACTAGTTTTTAAGCATTTTTAATTAGCTTTAAATATAAAAAATTAAGAAAAGCTTAAAAAAATAAATTTTCATTTTTCTTAAGTTTAGATAAATGTAAAAAGCTTAAAAAGTATTTTTCTATAATTTTCTTAGCTTAAAAAGTATTTTTTAGCATTTTAATTAGTTTTAAATAGTTTTAAATTAATAATAAATACATAAAAAGTCTAAAAAATATATTTTCAGTTTTAAAATTAGTTTTATCATATTTTAGATTTTTCTAAGTCTTAAATTTATTTTTCTAGTCTTATTTCATATTTTCTTTTATTTTAGAGTATTATTAAATAGTTTAAAATAGTTTTTAATTAATAATAAATAAATAAATAGTTGTAAAAATAATTTTTCTTTTCTAATAATTTTCTTATATAATTAGGATTGTAAAAATGTATTTTTCATATTTTTAGGACTTATATTGTGTAAGTTTCACGTTTTATTTTGTACGTTTACGTTATTTTTATTTAAACGTAAGTTTTAAGTTTTGGGTTTTAAACGTTCATCATTTTAAATATAGTGATAGCGTTTATTTAATATCTTTTATCTTTTTAATTTTCTTAATTTGTATTTAAGTCGCTTTATTTTATAACTTTTTCAGTAGTGTAATTATTCAATCCTAATCCTTTCTGATCGCTATCATTAGTGGTCATTCTATCGTCTGATCATGTGTTTAACACACCATTGAGTCTCCGTGGGACATAACGACCCGGGAATCCCCTGTATTCTCTGATCTTCATTGCATTTGTGTTTAAGCTGTTTTAAGTCTGTTAGACTTGACGGTTTTGCACAGATCAAGACACCTCTCTACAATTCGAAGAAGGTATCAATACCTCCTTCCGAGCCATAGGACTAGAATGTCTTCTTGAAATCAACGAGAAGATATGTCTAAGGTTCATAATGGAATTCTTCCGTTAAGTGGAACTCGTTCGTAACGAGGATCGCTCTCTATCTCTTTGGTTTTATATCAAAAACCAAAAATTCACTTTAAGCCTTGGGCATTTTGCTCACATCCTCCGAATTCCAAACCATGGACAATGTGCCTTCACCGAAGATTGGTCTCTTGATTCTCTCTTCAACTTTCGTGAAGAAAATAGTCCATATTGTTCACACATACCCTCTCCGGAAGATTTAACGCGCATGATATGCAAACCTCGACCATATTACTCCAATCCAAACATTATCCATACACGAGATATCCGAGAAGAGTATAAGCCTGTTGCTCTCATTCTACGTGAAAATGTTTGGAGTCTTAGCGGAAATCGAGATATTCTTCCTGCTTGTTGTGCTCACATGTTGTACTGTTTGCTAACACAACAACCATACAATCTCGCCTACTTCTTCGCAAGGCGAATTGCAAATCTTCAAGGCTCCAAGAATAAACTCATCCCTTATGGAATGTTCTTGACACGCCTCTATCACAATGTTATGCACTTCCATCCTCAATTTCAAAGTCCGTTGTACGTACTTGTGAACAAGATGATGGAACCGCTAAACATATCTCTCATGAAGACTTTCTTCATTCATGATTCCACCAATACCCATCAATCACATAATGATCCTCCTAGTGAAGACACTCAAGGAACTTAGAATAGTTAAATAGGATCAATTCTACTCTGTAATCCTATCTCTTCCATGAAATAAAACATCTTACATTTGATTTCCTAGTTTTAGAACTCACTTAAACAAAACTTGGAATATAATGCATTGTCAAAGATCATTGCATACCTTTAGTAAAGATTCTATCTAACAGATAGACGGATCCCAAATGTTGTACTAAACGGATCCCTACTTCTAGGGAACCGTGGGATCCAGCAAAACAGAAAATGCAATTGCAAGCATTATATGTCAAACACATCCCTTAGAACACCTCACACTAAGCTAAACATAGTTTCTTAAGATTGATTAAGACTTTATCAAGATAGATTGACCTTTCCTACTCTTTCCAACTCACATAGATCACATTCTAAGGCTTTGTTAGATCTACCATTTCAATCCATCACTCTTTCGCTCCCAAAACTCACACTTTATTCTTCTTATATGATCTCTCACAACTAGGTTAGAAGTCCTTCGATTATGACAATATTGATCATTAATCAATCTCACCTCAAAATTGATCAAAGTTGATCAAATCCTAGTTTTTCCCATCTCATAACCATTAGGATATTTTCCAAAACATAATCCTAAGACACAACCTGATCTCTAGGATCATTTAGTTTCATTTAACTTCAATTGACATCTTTAATGTCATCCTTGCTCATCCATTGGTACTTGTTGAAAGTTCCAAATCCTTCCATAAATAACAATCATTAGCTACACCACTCATTGCCTTCAAACACTTAAGCACCCCTTCATTTAAAACACTTAGGAGAACTGAAACACTCAAGTTGATGTAGGTCTAGGATCTTAGAAACATCATTTCCACTCTTTCATAAACTGCTGAACGCCGGATCCCTAGAACTAGCCTAGACGGATCCCTCTGAGAAGGGAACCGTGGGATCCGGATGACAGTCTATGACAAATCTTACTAAAACACTCCATCTCATCTTAAATGAGTTCCTAGAACAGCACAACCTCTGTAGTTGACTCTTGTGCATGCTAATCATCACACTCCAATGAATCTTAGTGGCTTAGAGCTTAAATGCACTTTCCAAATCTTTTGGTTTATAAACCACCTTGTTAGGACCTCCATAGTCATCACTCTCATTCTAACCTTCAGCCTTTGCAATCTCTTCAAATCATCTCATCATGAGAAAAACCCCAAGTAACAACCTATCCACCAAAGAACCACCCATCAAAAGGGCTCGTATTGTACACGAAATCTCTTCAACCGAATCATCTCTGGTCAAATCAACAAACCTTCATCATCCAATCAAACCAATTCCTAAAAGGATAGTACCCACAAAACTACCTATACCAAACACAACCATACCTCCTAGGCCAAACAATATAATCTCCACTAAACCATCACCTTTGGTTCCTAGAGCTATCTCTTTTACATCCCCACAATCATCACCTCACCTCTACAATTTAGAGGACTTGCCACTTAGGTCGTCTCATCCGCTTCCGCCGACAACATTCTCCTCATTAGGAGAAACAATGATTCAAAATCAAGGTGTTGAGTCAACACTTGCTCCGGCTTCCTTTTCGCCGTTTCCATCATATAATCCCATTTGGATTATAAGAAATCATCAAAGTCAACCACCCGACCTTATAGAAGTTGACACATCTTTACCACCATCATCATTCTTGATCAAACCATTCCTAAATGGACCTCCACCAATCCCTCCATCATTCGAGGCTCCTCAAACCACTTCAATTGATCCTTTGAATCAAGCCACTTCATTTCATCCACCACCACTACCTAGCCATGACAAAGATTGCTATCATTGTCAACATGTTGAAAGTTTGATACATGAAGTACGAGAAGACCAACGTTTCATGTTCTATCATCTCCTCGAACGTTTCGATGAGATTAAACCTAAACATAACTTGAGCTAGAAGATTATAGTGGTGTCTAAGCTTCAAGCGTTAGTTGGTCTAAGAAATTCCTAGTTATGTATTGTCTATTTTCTTATTTTTTGAGTCATGTATATCATAACTCTTGTTTTATTAAATGGAATTACATGCTACTTGTTAATTTTCTGAGAATATGTATTCATATCTCATTTATGTGATAACATTACTTGTTATATCACCTTTGCTGATTTTAGTCATCAGCCAGACGGATTCCTCAGTATTGCCTAGATGGATCCCTACTAGAAGGGAACCGTGGGATCCGTGAAGTCAGAATGTTTTGTTTTTCTTTATCACATTTGCCAGAAATTGTGAATTATACTTGTTTTCTAACCCTTGTTTTGCAGTTTTTCAATTAACACATAAAGTATTTGACATCCTAAAGCTAGGGGAGCTTGGTGTCAAAACAATACGCTGCAAAATTACTTGCAACATTTGATTTAAATTTCATGACTTCCCGTTGCAAATATTGCAATCATCTAGGGGGAGCACACCCGTCACATAGACGTAATCCTTTGCATAAATTAGTTGCAAATGAACTAGATTAGAATTAGTTTCTTGACGCCCTTACTTAGGGGTGGACTCGTCAAGGGGGAGTAACGACGAGATCCTTTCCCGTTACTTGCTCTCTATTTTTTTTCCTTTCACATGTTTTTCTTAAAAATGATGTGTTGCTTTCTTTCAAACACTTTTTGTTTCGACAAAAAGGGGGAGAAGAAAGTAAAAACTACAAATTCAAACTTTTACGAATTTTAGCTTTTCCTTAAAATAATCTTATGTTTTGTCATCAACAAAAAGGGGGAGATTGTTAATACAAATAAGCCGTAAAAACGTTTATTTATATTTTACGATCTTCTAATGTTTTGTCGATAACAAAAGTAAGATCATTTTAAGGAAACAAATAAAACACGTAAATGGTTTGAACTAATAGTTTTATAACACACTTACGCTTTCACATAAAACACTAAAACTAGTATAAGTGATTTTATGACTTAGATACATATGTACAACAACTAGTGTTTACATATTGGGTTAAACATATACTTAAACTAAGTATACCAAAATGGGTAAAAACTAAGTGTATGCTAAATTGGGTAAATACAAGTATATACAAAAAGGTTAAATACTTGCAAATGGTTTTGACCCATAACCCATGGTTTTATATATACCACTTAACCAAGTACATTGTATCTAGAAAGAAAACCATGGATCAACCCATAACCCATGACCCATGACCCATAACCAAAAATACCCATGGGCAAAGAGGAGCGGACCACGGATCCCTAACTTTGTGCTAGCCGGATCCCAAGTGGAAGGGATCCGTGGGATCCGGGGAAACAGTAGGTTTTTCCTCTATAAATAGTGAGCCATTTCTTCATTATATCTTACCCCTCTCTAACATACTTTCTCCCCTGAGTTAAATCTCACTAACCATAGATCCAAGAGATCTATGTTTGTAGTTTTGTTTTTGTGTGATCTTTTAGGTTCCTCTTAAAGGGAAGATCACCACCTTTGAAGTCGAGCAAGCTCAAGTCCATGAGTTGCCAAGCTTCCTCATCATCAAGGCTATTGAAGTCCTCTTGTTGATGATCCCTTTCTTTCTTCAAAGAAGCGTAGTGTTAAAGACATTAGTGAAAGATGTCTCAAGTGTCAAGACGAAGATATTAGTGAAGGGTATCTATCGTCTATAGGATAAGCACTTGTGGTAGGTGCTTAGAAGTCAAGACAAGAAGCGTTAGTGAAAGGTGCTTAGAAGTGAAGACACAAGACATTAATGAAAGGTGTCTTGTAGATCTAATCAAAGACACTAGTGGTTCGCCTTGGTGTGAAAGAACTCGGTATTTAGCTTTGTACCGGAAAAAGATTAAGCGACGTTGTGAAGGCTTCTCCGCCATAAGGAGATTGGTGTAGTGATTACAAACTCTCGAGTAGGTGACTCGGGGAGTGGAGTAGGGCAAGGAAGGTGTCCTTGTAGCCGAACCACTATAAATACTCGCGTTGTGGTTTTGTGCTTCTTACTCTTATCTTTTCATTACATATCTTTATATGCTTGTTTATCAACATCCAACACACACAACCAAATAGATTGACATAAGTAGATCTAAATAGTTTAAAAGGAAGTTTTAATTGGTAAAACTATTCAACCCCCCCTTCTAGTTTTCCACACAATATATCCTTTTAGGATTACCCAATCCAATCCTTCGAAGTGTTGATGCTCAAAAAACTACAAAAGCAATGTGGGAGCACATTCATCTTCTCATGGAAGGCACTGAACTCAATCAAGAAGACATGGAATCCAAAATCTACTTGGCTTATGAACACTTCATGATTGAACTAGGAGAGACATTAGAGTCATATCATCATCGATTCTCTGACATCATCAATGACTTGGATAAACATAACATCATTATGCCAAGAATTGCAGTCAACAATAAGTTTCTAAGTAGTCTTGGTCCTGATTGGGAAAAGTATGTCATTTTCATCCGTCAGCTAAAAATCTCCATCATGCTACATACGGATTGTTGTACGACTATTTGAAGCCCCACCAAAAAAAGGTTGACAAAGAAAGGACTATCCGTGGACTCTCGGCCCCACCGTCACTTCCAGACAATCAACAACTTGCTTTATGGGCTCAAACTAGTTATCCTCCTCAACCCGCTCCTCAACCAACTGCAACAATTACACCATATGATCTGTCACAACAACAATCTCTTGAAACTCAATTGGTTCCATACAACAACAACAATGATCAAGCACTTTAATTTACAGTGAAGCTAATGAGGACGACGATGCTTTCGATGCATTGCAACAAGGATTTGTTATGATTGCTAAAGCCTTCGGCCGGTATATAAACAAATCCAACAATCACATTCGCTCTTCATCAAACACAAGGAATCAGGCTGTTGTGAACAACGGACGTGTTGAAGTTCAGAATCGTGGTTATGGTCGTCAGATGAGAGGTGGTCAAGGGTTTAATGCTATGGGAAGGAATAACGTGGGTGCTCCACAACAACAGAGAGCTCAAGTGGTTGAACAGGGGAATGCTCAAAATGGGATAAATGGTCTTCGTTGCTACAACTGTAATGAAAAGGGCCACCTGGCTAATGCATGCCCAAAGCCGAGGACTAGAGGCAATGCTTATCACAAGGAGGCTTTACTTTTGGCTCTTAAGGATGAAGCTGGTAAAACCCTCACAACCAAAGAACATAGCTTTATGGCAGATGCAGACTCAGATGATGATATGGAGGACTTGCAGGCTAATGCAGCAGTGATGTTGATGGCACAAATGCAAGCTCTCTACATAAGTGACACAGGCCCAGTGTATGACACTGATGGCTTGTCTCAGGTACCCGAACAAACCATATCCATCACTGATCTTATATCTCAGCCAACATCTGAATCCGACGAGGCTCAGAATGTTCAACATCAGCCGTCCACATCTCATTCTGACGATTCTCAACTAGACCCTGTAGTTACATTTGATGATCAAGATGACCTTATGGTTACCTTTGATACTCAAATTAACTCCGTGGTTATACTTGAGGATCTGAATAATGATCATGTTGTGACTCACATTGAACACGCTGAACCTTTGCCTAATCCAGATGTTGATCTCTTACTTAAAGACCAACAATCCCGAACGGAAGAATGTTGTGCATTGAATCAGCAATTACACAGTAAAAATGCACTGTTAACCAGGGATATTGAATGCTTAAAACGGCAACTCAATTATTTTAAAACTCAAGAAAAACGTGAACAAGGTTTTGAAGTCGCTTTTGCTAAATCACACCAAAACGAAAAATCATTAGAACGACAGATACGTGATCTAGCCGCATCCAACAATGCTTTGTTGTCTCAAATAGAACAACTGAAACATGATCATAAACAACAACTTAATGCTCTTACCTTGGAAACTCAAAAATCCAAGTCTGAGTTGTTAACTTGTCAAAAACAGTTCTCTGAGTACAAAAAGCATTCCACGAAACGAATAGATGACTATCTTGAGGAAATTGTCGACTTACAAAACAAAATCAAAGAGTTTTGAACTGTTGTTTATAAACATGGTAAATCAATCACAACGATTCAAAAGTTTACTTTCAAACCAAATCCAAATGGATATGGACCGAATCTTGCTGATTACAAACCTAAGTTTTCAAACAGAGCATTCAAACCAAATCCTGACGTTTACAGTGCAGAACATAGAGTTGGTGATTCAATTATGAGTGTTGTTGAATATAACCGTCAAGAGGAATTAGATGCAGAAGACGAGAGTCGATCAAAATTAGAAAAGGTTGTTTATAACAAACCATTTAACTATTCAAAAGCCGTCACTTTCGTTGCACAAAAGGATTTTTCTAACATACCTTGGGTTATCACACCTACTTCTGAGGGTCCCCTTTCCAATAATGTACAAATTAATGCTCCTTTACCTTCACTTAGTGAAATAAAACCATTAGCCGAACAATGTAAAGTTATAAAATATTTTGAAACATTCAATTCAGACATCAAACTTTTGGAACGTGAAATTGAATTTCATTCTGAAATAAAAATTGAACATTTTCAATCGCCTCTTGCGCGTGCACAAAGAGATATTCTTCAGAAAAGAATTTTACCTCATGTCCGAAATTTGAAAAATTATGCTATATATTGGGAAAGGGATTTTCACAAGGAGCTTGGACTTATGAAAAGAGTTTTCGAACAAACTGAAATATCAATTTCAAATACAAAACGTAAAAAGAAAATGTTACGAAAAGATGTGGATCGACTCTTGGAAGATGTTATATGTGCTGATATCCATAATGTTGTGTTATTGCATTCTTTGTCATATGCATTTGATTATATCTCTGCTGATTCTGTTGATTCTGATGCAATTGTTGAGAATACTGATAATGTGCTTTAGATCGAGTCTTTAAAAGTTGAAAATGAACGATTGTTAAACGAACTTTCAAATGCAAAACGTCGTCTTCAATGGTGTCAAAAAGATTGCCAAATCGTGAACTTGCTCTGCAAAACAAAATCACCCAGTTGCGTTTAAAATCTTTTGATCCTAAAATTGAGCAACTGGATGATCAAAACGCGTCTTTGAAATGTCAAATCTCAAAATATGAACAAGAACTTGCAAAAGTTAAAAAGGAATATGGTGTCATATTTGATTTACTCAAACAGACTCGTGATGAAGCATCAACGAACTTGATCATTATCTTGCACACACTAAAGAAGTCATGAATTTTTCTGGAAATCTTCGTTCTGAAAATCAAGACTTGTTGCACATTGTCCTTGAGTTAAAAGAGAAGTTAGGAAAGTATAAACAAGTTCAACTTAGCAACATTAAGAAACTTGCACCTGTAACACTTAGAAAAAGTGACACTAGAATGCCTACTGACAAATCACAAGATACGAATGTGCTTCCCTCTACTGAAACAGGAATAGTTGCCTCTTTTCCCAACGTCCGCACTTCACATCCTAGGAGCAATACAAGGAAGAATAGGAAGTTGCGACCTAAGAAAAGAACAATAAAGAATGCTGAAGTAGAAGAACACCCTAGGACTTTGAATAAGATTCAAGTTGCACCCACTTTAGATATTGCATCTGACAAATGTAATGGAAAAAGTGTTGTAATGAATGATGAACCTTTAAGTACTTTTGATATTAAGTCTAAAGCTTCTTGTGTTATATGTCGTAAAAGTATGCTTTCTGATTGTCATGATAAATGTGTTGCTAAAGCTATCTTGTCTCGTTTACGAAATCCTAAGAAACGGAATACCTCTAGGCCCACTAATTCTTCTAAGTCTGTGCTTGGTAAACCGCCCTCTTTAGATTCTATGAAACGCATTGATGTCCCTATAGCTCCATTATCACCTCCAGGGAACGTAGTACCACCTAGTGCATTCACTAAGACTAAAGCAAAGACTAGTTGGAGATGGCAGAAATGGATACATAATACACTAGGATTTAATTGGATACCTAAAATCGTTGATGTGTGTATTTCTACTATAACTGCTTTGGAACCCTCTAACTCTTCGGGTTCCACATCTACTTCTATTCCAGCTGTGTCGTCTGTGTGTAATGCAGGTGATATAGATCATTCATTGGATTGTTGATAGCGGATGTTCCCGACACATGACAGACAATCTTAAACTGTTATCAAACTTTGTTGCAAAGTTCATTGGCACTGTCAATTTCGGGAATGATCACTTCACAGCTATCATGGGCTACGGAGATTACATCAATGGCAACATTGAAATTAGCAGGGTTTATTATGTGGAAGGCCTCAGTCACAATCTCTTCACAGTAGGTCAATTTTGTGATGGAGATTTGGAAGTTGCTTTTCGGGAGAAAACTTGTTTCATTCGTGATCTACAAGGAAACGATCTTATGTCTGGCACTCATAATTCAAGTCTCTACACTATCTCCATGCAAGAAATGATTGCTTCATCTCCCATCTGTCTACTTTCAAAGGCAACATCAACAAAATCTTGGCTATAGCATCGTCGTCTCTCACATTTAAACTTTCAAACCATAACCAACCTTCTCGATACAAACTTGTTGAAGGTCTCCCGAGATTCCGATATTCTAAAGATCACCTATGCTCAGCGTGTGAACAAGGGAAAAGCACTCATGCTCAATTTCCTTCAAAGATGGAACACATCTCTCAGCATGTGCTTCATCTTCTTCACATGGATTTGTGTGGCCCAATGCGCGTGCAAATGATTAATGGGAAATGCTACATCTTGGTTATTGTCGATGACTACTCAAGATGGACTTGCGTCTACTTTCTTCGAAGTAAAGATCAAGCTCCACAGATGATCATCACCTTTCTCACGAAAATTCAAGTTCAGCTCCAGAACACAGTCAGACAAATCAGAACAGACAAAGGAACTGAATTTGTGAATCAAACTCTTCGTGCATTTTATGAGAAAGTGGGAATTGAGCATCAAACATCTATTGCACGTACACCAGAAGAAAACGAAGTTGTTGAAAGATGAAACTGCACGTTAGTGGAAACTGAAAGAACGATGTTAATTAATGCTAAACTTCCTGATTACTTATGGGCTGAAGCCGTGTTAACTGCATGCTACACTCAGAATCGCTCAATGATTACCAAGCGCCACAACAAAACACCTTATGAGCATATCCACAACCATAAACCGAACCTCAAACACTTTCATGTATTTGGATCCCTTTGTTATCCGAATAATGATCGTGATGACTTTGGTAAGCTCAAAGCCAAAGCTGACATTGTGAAAATTCAAAGGGTTTTCGGATCTGGAATCGTCGTACAAAGCAAGTTATGGAAACAATTCATGCAAATTTCGATGAGCTTACTGAAATGGCTTCTGAGCATAATAGCTTGGAACCTGGTCATAACCGTTTAAACTTCCCTTAAACCCCATCATCAGCTGAACCAAGCCCCCAGCTTACTCGTCAAAAAATGGAAAAGCTATTTGCTCCTCTGTTTAGTGATGATATTGATGAACGTGCTCCAGGTGTATCCAATGTTTCCGCTGCTCAACCTGATCATATTCCAATACCTGATACACCTGCTACAACAACTACTGTTGAAGAAGCACCACCAGTTGAATCTACAACAACAGTTGAACAAACTACATCCAATGGCACAGAACCAGTTGATGATGTTCTAAACAATGAAGTACCCCCACCTGGAGACTTTGATCAAAATGCGTTCTTCAACCCGTTTGCTAATGACTCTGCTGCACCAGATGTTGCAGAATCATCTACAAACCATTTGAATCCTCCCAATCTGCACAATGTATATCAACATCAACCTTCCACTCATCGTTGGACAAAAGACCATCCTCTTGAGAACATTATTGGTAACCCGAATCAACCAGTCGTAACAAGACAACGTCTTCACACAGATGGTGAACATTGCATCTATGCACTCACTGTCTGCCAATCTGAACCTAAAACCATTAAAGATGCAATGACCAAAGAAAACTGGATTGAATCCATGCAAGAAGAACTCAATCAGTTTAAACGTCTCGAAGTATGGGAATTGGTTGAAAGACCAACAGGGGTCTTCGTCATTGGTCTAAAATGGATTTGGAAAAACAAATTGGATGCTGAAGGAACAGTAATCAGAAACAAGTCACGTCTGGTGGCTAATGGTTATAGACAGGAAGAGGGTATTGACTTTGAAGAATCATTCACTCCGGTTGCTCGTCTTGAGGCTGTTCGGATATTTCTGGCATTCGCGGCTCACATGAACATCACGGTCTTTCAAATGGATGTCAAAACTGCCTTTCTGAATGGGAAAATGAAAGAAACGGTCTATGTCAGCCAACCAGAAGGATTCGTCGATCCAGAGTTCCCGAACCACGTTTACAAACTGAATAAGGCTCTCTACGGTCTCAAACAAGCCCCTTGGGCATGGTATGATAAGTTATCATCCTTTCCTATCGCCATTAATTTCTCTAAAGGCTCGGTCGACCCAACACTTTTCATACAATATCACGGGGAACACATTTTAATCGTTCAAATTTATGTGGATGTCATCATTTTTGGGTCAACACATCTAAAATACTCAAACGCTTTTTCAAAACTTATGACAAAACATTTTGAAATGTCCATGATGGGTGAACTTACATTCTTTCTTGGATTGCAAGTTCATCAATCACCCCGTGGTATTTTCTTAAGTCAGTCCAAATATGCCCTTGAACTTTTAAACAAATTTAGAATGCAAAACTGTGACACCTATGCCACTCCAATGGCACACACTAAGAAACTGGATGCTGATTTACATGGGAAATTGGTTGACCCTACCAAATACCGAAGTATTATTGGGTCTCTCATGTATCTAACAGCCATTAGACCTGACATTGTATTTGCTGTATATCGTTGCTCCCGTTATCAGTCAAGACCAACTGAAACCCACCTCTCCGAGGCTAAAAGAATCCTCCGATACATCAAGGGAACAATTAACTTGGGGATCTGGTATCCGAAGGATTCTGGTTTTGAACTAATAGCTTTTTTAGACGCTGATCACGTAGGATGCTTAGATTCACGGAAAAGTACTTTAGGAGCATTACAATTTCTTGGTGATAAACTGGTGTCATGGCAATCGAAGAAGCAGGATTGTACATCGCTGTCATCAACCGAAGTAGAATATGTAGCCATGTCGGCGTGTTGTGCTCAAGTCATTTGGATGAGAACACAACTCAAAGACTATGGTTACGTATTTGACAGAATCCCGATGTGCTGCGACAATCGGAGTGCTATTGCGAACTCGTGCAACTCTGTTCAACATTCGAAATCAAAGCACATCGATCTTTGATATCATTTCATCAAGGAGCACGTGGAAAAGGGTACTGTTGAGTTATACTTTGTGGGTACTGAATTTCAACTGGCAGATCTTCTCACAAAAGCCTTAGCTCCTGCTAGGTTTAATGAGTTGGTCCACCGGATTGGTATGCGGTGTTTGACTCCAGAGGAACTGGATGAACTTTTAAAACATTCTTAAAAACCAGTCAAACACCAAAAACTCTTTTGTAAATATTTTTCAAAAACAAAATACAAAAATATAAAATCTTATAAAACAACAAAAATATTCTTCTATCTATATTTCTTTTAACATGGCAAGTACAAATCTTCCGTCAACACTCTAATCTTTCAAAATTCAGTATTTTATCGGTCAAGTGTTGAGGGGGACAAAGCAAATATTTTTCGGTTTCATAAAACCTTGTACTTGCATGTTACCTCATCCCGGTTGTTTCTTTGATAATGGTGGTCACATTTCTGGTTTACTAACACTCCTCGGACTCAAATTTATAAAATTTCATCATTTCTTAAGTCGAGGGGGAGTGTCGTCAAGTTTTTCTTTCCAAATACCTTATGTTTGGTAACCAAAATGGAAGTTATGGGCGTTAGATGTAAATGGTTAAGATGGAGGGACTGAATGTGTCAAATGCTAAAAGTAATTTTTAATAAAACATTTCAAAAACACATTCACTACACTTACAGTTAATTCCCAACTACCTAAATCCTACGCCTAAGATTCAACCATCTAATCCGTGTTTTTGATCATCAATTTGTAAGTGAAATAACGTTCTTTGTAATCATCTAAGCATAGGTTTTGAATCTTTTTGAAAACCAACGGCTAGAAATTAATCTAGGAGTGATTTTGTGTTCTACGCATAAGCGTATGAACACATAATCAAGTTTTAGTGTTTTTGGTTAAAATGGTTGTGTCAAAATGTTTGTCTAATCACATTAATACCATTTCTATCATCAATACTCACCTAGAAACTCAAATTGGTTGATTTTGAAAGTTAGGGTTTATGCGTGAATTGGGTGTTTTCATGTGTGAGTGTTTCTTGTTAAAAAGATAGTTTCATGATGTTGTTTATATGATGAATTGATAATATCCAGGATTAGAACTTAGCCAGAAACACCAATTATGTTATAATTGAAAATTAGGGTTTTTGTTCTTAGTATTTGGGTATTTTTGATCCGCTTAGATTTTGATGTTAAAACTTGGATAAAACAACTCATTAGGCTTCATATACATCCCAAAAAAGGTTTGGTGTCAATCCTATGGCTAGAATTCTTAGTCGTAATTCTTGAATTATTAGGGTTTAAGTTTTACGCATAAGTAACTCTTCGCGTAACTGTTTAACTGGTTTTTCATGTTTAGAACTGAAAAGGAATGAATGTATATGTTAATATTGGTGATATGATGAATTTATTTCAGGTTATTACGCGTGAAAATTCAGAATCAAGGTTACTTGAACATCTACGCATAAGGATCATCTTACGCGTAGAATGTTATGCCGTAAGAGAAATCTTACGCGTAAGGTTCTACAATGGGGACTACGCGTATCCTGTGAAGGATATGCGTAAACAGTAACCTCTACGCATAAGGTTCACTCTTATGAGTAAGCCTTACGTGTAAGGTTCTACATACGCTTATGCGTAAGCTTTACGCCTAAGCCTAGTTTTAACCTAAAATTATGAATTGTTACGCGTGCAAACATGTAAATAAATAAATCATAACGTCACGAAACCAAAATGTCACTAATAAGCTTAAATGTTTAATAAGTTGTGAAAAATAAGTGAAAACTTGGACTTTAAAACTCAAAGTTAATCAACTCACGAAACTTATCACGATGTCTTTGGACTATTGGACTAACAAGTGACATTGAACTCGTAACAATCATCGACATATCACATTCAATAAATAGACAATAAAGTCAACTCTTGACTAACATAATGTCTTTCGATATGTTGGTTCTTTTGGCTAAATATCTTTCAGATCACGACATGGATGCTCAAATGCAAAATGTGGAAGCACCAAATGTTCTCACTGTTGATGATATCTTCCCTTATGGTTACCCAATGAAGATCGAAAAGAACAACCTTAGAGTTGATTTTGATAGTTTCACCTGCTCAGAGTCTTCTTGTCTGATTGATGTGGACATTCTCAAGAATCACCCTTATCAGAACATGCTCACCAACTCTGCTACAGTGCCGGAGATCTACAATCACCAATTCTGGCATACAATGCGAAAGATCAAAGGTCAAAATGCTGTGACGGTGACGCTCAACCACAAACAAGTCACCATCACACCAGCAGATTTAAGGGCTATTCTTCTTATTACTATCATCGAGCCAACTGAATACAATGCCACACCAACTAAAGAGGTCGTTCTACAATTCATGGTCGACATTGGCTATGACGAAGCTGCAGGAGTAATCACAAAGCATTCATCCGTGGGTCTTAAGAATATTCCCCAGCCATGGAGAACCCTCTACATTATGATTACCAAATCCGTTTCTGGACGTGATAGTGGTTATGAGCATCCTAAGCTCATGGAACTACAGATATTTTGGGCTTTGGTCAACATGAAACACATTGAAGTTGAAGCTCTGATATGGGACGACATGATGTCTTTCCTCAAAAAGCTAGGCACCAAGATCCCATATATGAGATATACCAAACTATTGATCCAAAGAGTTCTAGGGTATAATCACGATATTCCCTTGAGACTCAATGACCCCAACAATCACTCCGCGTTGTATGAACCTACACTCACAGTCAGATTTAAGGAATCAACAACAAAGAAACAAGGTGCAGTGTTGCCAGATCACCTTCTTACTGATGCGGTCAAACAACTTTATTCATACAAAAGGTATCTGGTAGCGGTTGATGAAGGCAAAGTAGGTTTTCTTAATGAAAATTCCTCTGGTACACCTACTAGGAAAACCAGGAGAGGCAGTGCAGGAAGCATTACGAGTACTGAGTGTCAAAGAAAGTTTCCTAAGAGGACACATGTTCTCAAAAGGAAAATTCACTCTAAAGAAGCCATTTCAATTCCCAAGCCTGAACCGCAACAAGAGCTAATGGATGAAAGCTCTGAGGATACTGAATCAGACGAAGAGGTCCTCTACTCTAAAACTCCAATCGATGACACTCAAACAGTAGCAAAACCTCCCAGTCCAAAAGCTGATAAAGGTAAAGGGAAAACTCCAGTGCTTGTGCATGAAAAAGAAAGCTCCGATGAAGAGCCATTTGATGAGGAAAGAGACTATCAGAAGAAGTGGAAGAACCTCAGACTCAAGCATCTTGCCACAGAGTTCGAACAGCAACAAATGCGTGGCCCCGGAGGGTCAAGTGGTGGAGTCCAATCTACACCAATTCTTGATGCGGTTAATCAACCCGATAAGGTAACTGGTGCCACCACTCTTGAGCAACAACAAAGGCAGCTTGAGGATTCTATCAATTATGACTTTGAGGAACCAGAAAAGGAGAAGCCTGAGAAAGAAAAAGCTGATGAAGAGGCTGCAACTCAAGCTAAAGCAGATGAAGAAACTAGGATTAAGGCTGAAGAATTGGCTAAGTCTGGACAAGATGACGAAGTTGATTATGATGATTTTCTTCTAGATAGTCCAGCACGCTCCAAGGAAGAAACTTCTGAGCCGCCAAAAGACCCTGAGTCTCCTCATGTCTCATCATCATCAGACTCGTCTTGTCACTCTTCACCTCCACCATCCAAAGGCACAACCAGATCCACATCCAAGTCAATGAAGAAACCAACAGACTCTTGGATATCCCGAGCTAAGACAAAAATTTTCAAAGCTATCAAGCAAGTCAAGAAGAAAGACGTGATCAACAAAAAGCTGAATCAATTAGCTGACAGGATCAACTTTCTTCAAGACGGGATAAACGAGATGTTGAAAGAAAGGGAGCAAATCCAGGAGCTTCTCAAAGGAGATTTCCAAAGGGAAATGGAGAAGACAGCTAGAGAATATACTCACAAGTTTCTTCTCGACACTTTCCCTGGAGTGACAAGAGAGATGTTCAACAGACAACTCTATCCGAATCTCATGCAATTGGCTAAGCAAACTATAAGATCAACACCTCTAACCGTAACAATCAACCCAACTGATCCTATAGTGTTCTCCGATGCTGAATTTGTTTCCAGGATGGTAACGCAAATGTCAAAACGATCTGCAACATTTACCTCTGACGAAGGTAAACTATTTGAAACATTGCTGGAATACCAACTCAAAACAGCATGCAGAGTAGAAGCTGAAAGGCCTAAGCGTCCAAGAGACGATGAAGATAAGGATAATGATATGGATAAGGAGCCTAAACGTCCAAAGAAGTCTGGTGAACCCTCCTCTATGCCACCACCACCCCAAAGGACTCCAACACAAAGACGTTCACCTCTACGCTCTTCTGCTGACAAACCTCAGGACTCTGAGTCACCACCCGAGACAGAAAAAACCGATGATCATTTCGAATACACTGGTGGTGACGATGAGGAAGTCCCTGAGCCCCAACAACAACCCACCCTCCTGACACAGCAAAGAAACCATCATCCTCATCTAGGCCGAAAAAGAAGAAGACGACTAAGGCTGATGTCGTCTCATGGCTAGACGAAGATGACACTGAATATGACTGGTTTTCGACACTTGTTGATGCGACTCCCTCCCTACCTGAAGGTCAAGATATGGTAGAAGGTCGAACATTGGAGCATGCTAAGTTACTTCAAGAAAAGTTTCGGGTGAAGAAGATGACCAAGTCAGAGTTAAAACGCATCATGAATGAAGCTTTTCAATTGCTCAAAGACAGCTCAGAAAGTGCTATTGAAGTTGAATATCATCTTGAAAACATAGCACGAGCCATGTCTAACAAAATCGATTGGCTCAACCCTGAAGCGAACATTGACTTCACCAAAAAAGGCAAGGCTCCATACTACACTGACTGGACCAGACCTCTACCTACCATTGGCCAACCAGATCAACCTAAGATTCCATTCCGCTACTTCTTCAACAAATACCTGGAATTTCTTCTACATGGTAGCGATGTGTCAAAGAAATACGCTACATCACATACACTTCCGTTCCCGGCAGCCATATACTCCAACTGCATAGCCATGGAAGAAAAGGCTACTCACATGTTTGCCAACAATGTGGAAAAGTATGACCTTGATGCGATGTATGGGATTCATCATTGGCCTGAACGCTGAAGAATCTTCTACAAAAGCTACCAGGTTCAAAATTCTACACATGAAGTGTATAGTGATAAAGGGATCGTTGTTGTTAAGCATGTAACTCTCTCGTCTAAATGGGACTACACATTTCTCAAGAAAATCGTGGTCAAAAGACAAGACGAAGAGGACTATGCTTTCTGTGAAGCGGACTTTCAGAATTTTTCTCTCAACGACATTGAAGATATGTATCTTGCCAAGGTACAGGGAAGAATGAGAGAATTCTCGACAGAAATCCAACGTGAATACATCAAGTCCTTGCTAATCTTCATCAGAAGCATAGTGATCCAGGAACGTGTAGAAGACTTGCAACTTGCCGTAGAATCGTATCAGACACATGTCAACCTCACCAGACCTCAGCTAGAACTTCCTGACATCAACCACCTTCCTCAATGCACTCTCATCAGTAAACTGTTTGGCGTAGTCTACCGTAGTGAACTACACCGCAACTGCTTGATGGCGTGTAAAGAGCTTCATAAGTTTGGAGATCATACACTGAAGAAAGTCAGGGATGGGTTAGCTTATCGGTTAAAGGCGATACAACAAGGCATTGGGTTACAGAAGAGATGGAATTCAAGGGAGAGAAGGGATGTGAAGAAAATCATCATGCGGATTGATGAAAGGTTATTTAGAAGGGATCAATTCAGAAATTTAGAGAGTTTCGTAGGTGGTCGTCCCAGCATATCTCTCACAGGCTATCAACATCCCGAACGCATTCCTGGAGTTATTGCTGGCCTTCCGGATTCTCCTGATAACCCTTGATTTGGTTCATTATCTTAACATTTGGATGTGTGATTTTTAATGACAATGGCTTGTGCACACATAACAGTGTACAACCCGTGCTTTTAATGAAAGGACCCTGTAGTACGCTTCAGTGCCACAATCCTTATAAAAGGAGTGAAAGCTTCTTGCTTTTGAGTAAAACTATCAAAACTTTCATTTTCAAAGTTTTGCTCAAAATAACAAGTACTTCCCCTTATGATTTTTCAAAACCTCAAACGTTAATATCACTTGTTGAGGGGGAGTATTTGCTTAAACACTTTGTTCACAAAATTGTTCTTCGTGATAATCTTCCCACAAAAACTTGAAATGGTCATATTTGATATCAAAATTTCTTCAAAAATAACATTTATATGCCATTTTTGAGGGGGAGAAAAATTATGTGATAAGAAATATGTTGTGAATTGCTATTGAATCATCGTGTGATAAGACTTGAACCCATGAATTGACGAAATCTGAACAGTCATACATCGAAAAGATCTGTCTTCCAAGACTTATCCGACTAGATCGTACATTTCGAGAAACTGTTGGTAGACATGAACTTTGACGGGTTTGACAACCTTTCGAGGTTTGTCTACACCTTCAAGGTAGTTATTAGAGCTAGTTGTCACCTAAAAGCTGACAATGTAACTCGTTAACTCTGCAACATAACCGTGTCTCGCGGGGAATTGTCTATCTTGAATTGATCAATTCAAAAGTGCGCACTCCTCTCTCACCGTGCAGATTTCTGTCAAAACACTTAAGCACGTGTGGAGGGGGAGTATTTCTGCATAATATAAAATCTCGAAGTATTACATTTCTTATAAATACTTTGAGAGACTTTCATGCAAATTGTTTTTTGTGGCAATGGAGTTATAAGGAGATTAAGGTTAGGAATAACCGTCCTATGATCCGCCAGAGCCGGAGGGATCTACCCAAGGACACCACCAATATTTAGAATTAGAAGTCCTTAGGTATGATTATAAAAAGGAGAAAATGAGAATCGGAGAAAGAAGGAGTTGAAGAAAGAAAAGTAAAGAAAATGGTGAAAAGAAATAACCCTCCAGATTATTCAACTTAGGGCACACACCGGGTTCAATTCATATGCTACTGGTTGTCACTAGATGACACCGGTATTGAAGATGAAAGTCGTCATGGACTCAGTGACGCATGCACTAAACCTTCTTAGCTACTCAAGTTTCTTTCAACAAAAGCCTGTTTTATTCTCACAGGGAACCCTACGTTAACTATCGGCTCTCTCTTAGAGATTGCTGGTATTGAAAAAGGAGACCCTCTCCCTAGTCTCCGCTCAGGAAAACCAAAGCGCACTATTGAGTCTAGAGCTACGAGATTCACCAAAAGATCTCTTAGGTACACTTGACAATTCATCGCTTGTCCTTCAACAATAAGAACACAAGTGATATATTATTGTGTCCTTCACAGATCCTAGCAATCTGTCGAGAACATTTATGAGGGGTTCACAAATGTGATCCCCAGTAATTGAATGGAAACTCCTGCCAGGGTCAACATCAAACATCACAAAGAACAAAGATCAAAGAACAAAGAAAATGATGACGTCAAAGCAGAATTCTTCAAAGGAAACAATGTCTCTATACTGGGGAGATTGTTCGAATCAAGGCACTTCTTCTCACAAGAAAGAAGAATGTCAGAAGACGTCAAAGCTACTATTACATCAGCACCATCAACGTTTATACCATCAATCACTAACACTTAGGGGGAGATTGTTGGAATCACTCCTAAACTATAATTCAAGTGTTAGTAATTAATATGTAATAGTTAGCTTAATTATGGCTTTTATGTTAGTTATCATGCCAAGGCTTATGTAGAAAGCCCATGAGCCTTGGCCCAAGCCCGTAAGAAGGGAAGGATGCTAGTAGTGTTTCCCTAGCTCATTGCCCAATAAATAATCCTTGTAAACCCTCACTTAAGGGTTTTGGTTGTTTAATTCACACATTTACTCTACGCATAACTCTTCTATATTTCATACGTGTGTGTGTGTGTTCATCCGATCATTTCTCTTCTCTATTTCTTCTATTGATGCTTGTGTTACAAACATGGTGACCTAACAGACACTCTGTTCCTCAAATGGACAATCTTGAAGAAGGTTGAGTCTACAGTCAGTTCTATATTTTTTGTTGTGTGTTAGAAGACTAAAGACGAGTTGCATTTCATTATCAAAAGACTTCTTCTTAATCTGGGCATTTATCAAAAAGATTTTCAGTTTAGGGGAGAGCACTAATTGCGGGAGAGTGAAAAGCCAAGATTTAATCCCTAATTAGACTTTCTCACACTATTCTTTAGTAAGTTGATTCTCAAAAGATTTCAAATGGTCTTCTCAAAAGATTTCTAGTACATGGGCTTATAATGTATTGCTGATTCTGAAGTATCAAAACCAGCAAGGGGTAGGAGACACGCATCTAAATTCAAAACGAGTAAACTTGATGAACTTAATACTTCTAAGTGATTGAAGATATCCCGGGAAGACAAATGTCATGACCGCAGAGAAACTCAATGTTTAAGTCATAGCGTTTAGTGTTTCTATTCCAGCTACATAGGGGAACAAATGTAATAGACAGTTTCTGAGGATAAAAGAGGTACACAAGTGTGTGACGATCTCGATAAGATTGCAATCATCAGGGAAGGAGTCAAACATCTAAAGGCACAACTTTACTCGTGGTTGTTAGTGTTCTTATTCCAACCTCATGGAGTGATGATTTCGATGTTATCGTAATCATCAAGGGAGAGAAATGTGTACATTGGGGATGCAAAGCTGTTTCACATGAGAGCTTAATCAATTATTCTGGAGATGACATCCGCAGAGATAATCAATGATTCAACCTACTCTTCAATGTTATCGGTTATTCTTTCTTTGAGCATCTGGGTACTTCGGGTTCGTAAGCTTCATACACTATCATGAGGGGAAAGAAATGTGTACTTCAGGGATGTTTAGCAGATTCACGTGATCGGACTTAATGATTTATTCCAGAGTTGATATCCGCAGAGATGATCAGTGACTCAATCTGCTACTTCGGTGCTATGGGTTATTCTTTCTTTGGGTATATGTGTACTTCGGGTTCTTAAGCTCTATTCAAAGAGGCTGGCTGCATCACTTCAACTACTTGGGGGAAGTGGTCTCTTGACACTTTTGGTTTGCATCACTTCAGACTTTAGTGGAAAAGAAATATGAGAAGAGTTATTCAAGCATGGGATGATACGTTGCTGTTCTACTTGATGATATAACCACGAACGGAGAATTGATGATCATTCATAAAAGGAGCAGCAATATTCATGATAATGGTGTGCTTCTCTGTGCATCTGGCTAAGGCAAGCTTGAAAGAGACCTGAGAATCTGCTCAAGAAGAAGATTTTTGGCTTGAGGGGAAGCTACCAAAGTCTCACTTTCAGAAGGTACATGCTCTGACGATGATTCTCGAGCCTCGAAAGCTTTGGTGGTGAAAGTTTAAGAGATGATGACTTTTATCTTCTTCAACGGGGCTGTTCGATATCCTTATCTCGGTACTCGTATCATCATCCTCTTAAACTATATCATCCTCTTTGTATATATTCTATCAAAAATCAAAATACAAAAATATAAAACCAACAAAAAGAAAATAGAAAAATATAAAACAAACAAAAATCCATAAAAATCAGAAAACTTGAAAAATACCAAAAGTATTGTTTTCTCAAGACATGTTTTCTAGTATCGATAACATCTACGGTCTTAGAAATGTCATTCAATAATGGCACGGGACCATAGATGAAGTTCGAGCAGAAGGTGTAAATTCTTTTCAAAACATGTCTAAAACTATGGCTTGCAGTTATTTCAGACTGTAACCAATGCTTAAACATGGCTTGCTATCATCTCAGATACGCAACCCATTTTTTAAAAAGGGAAAGTGCTACGCTTAATCGATTTTCATAAATTCGTGCACTTATCCAAAATCAAATTGAGGAAAGCACATCGTCAAAAGGATGGCTGTTCCTACACAAATGTTTTTCCTTCTAAAATTCTTCAGAAAAATATTTGTTGTGTTTTTCAAAATGGTGGAAAATGAGTTGCTTGAAAATCAATTAGACTTGGAGTTTTTCAAAAAAAAATTGGAAACTCAATCAATGACTTCAACATTTCTTAAACTTTTCATAACATGAGTCATTGATTGAGGGGGAGAATGTCTTCAAATTTGTATCATCTAACGGGCTTATTTAATCATCCTATATACTTAACAGAAAAAGATGTTTGCCTACATTGAAGGACTAGGAGCCTAGGATATGATTGTTAGGATTAGATGATTTGAATTTGATGTTAACACATAATCCCTATGCCTTTATATGATCTGATATGTTGGATTGACTTTTATTATTCGATTGCTGTTTGGGTGTTGTCGACCACCGTATATCTGTTTGTGTGGACTAATGTATGCAGATAAGATGGTTTAAAAGAATGTTCCCGCTCTGGATCCTACAAAAGTAGATGATTGGATGCCGAAAGGAAAGGGTAACTATATCTTGGGTCGACAACAGAAGAAACGGAACTTAATCAGATCTCTTTGCATGAAATAGCCAATTTCAGAGGTCTCACTGCTTCAGCAGATGGTTTTCTTCCAGCCATTCAGCAACAACAAAAGCAGCTTAACCACCTAGCGTATCTTTGTGCAGGAAAAATAGTGATGATACCATGTTCGTATGGTAGAAAAATATTTGTTTGAAAATAAATTGGACTCAAATTTTCGAAAATCAACCGGGCTTTTTTTTGGGTAAAGGGTTTTACCCCGGTAAATATATACCAAAAATAATGTTAAGTACAAATGGAATGTGGCTGAAGTACCACATTAACCTCAAGCTAAGAGCTTGATAAACTAGTGTTTATGACATGCCATAAACACAATGAACCTAGCTATATTACACCATCTAACTAGGCATAAAACAAGAAAAAACTTGTGACAAGCGAGCATCCCGCAACCAACCATTGCATAAAGGGGGCAAGTCGACCCAGGAAGTCTGCCTCCTTAAAAACCCTTTCCAAGAAAAACCCAAAGGGAAAAACCTTGGAGTAGGGAAAAAGAGTATAGCCCTTACCTGGCACTCCCTTCGTGTATAATACAAACACTTGGAATCTTCCATTTATCAAGAATCAGAAAAGCCCGTGGGGTTATCTTCTTGAACTTGAAGGTAACGAGCTACAATCGAACGGTAGAGACAATAATTTGGACCACTTCAGCTACAGTAGACTTCTTTTGCTAGAAGAGTCTTGAATTGCATTCCATCCAAATGTAGTACGTAGTAGCAGCGAGTAGTAACCGAGATATGTTACTACTAACTGAACGCCCCTTTGATATAGGAATAAGGAATGTAAGAGCATTATCCAAAGAAGGTGGGACAACATCCATTCCAGATAAAATGCGAACCTGCAACCAAACCTGCATAGAAAACTGGCACTCAAAAAACAAATGAGAGTGAGAGTCCGGAACCAAGTCACATAGCGGGCATCTAAGCAAATCCAAATCAACATTAGGACCAACATCCCATTGCCTCATCCTATCCTGAGTCTTCAATTTCTGCTTAATAAAAAGCCACAAATGTATAGCATGCCTCGAAATACAATGAGAAAACCAAGTAATATGATACCACTCCACCAAATCAGCCCTTAGGCGAAGAGAACCCTAAGCACAGGAAACTGAGAAACGACTAAGATTACAATCCATAGTGCGCCATAATAAATCATCATCAGTATCGTTAAGATTAGGTACCGGTAAAGCAGGTAACAGTGGAAACCTAGATAACATATCAGGAGGCCATCGCCAAGCACCATTATCTATAACATCACAAATCGAGTTTGATAAATTTAACCTAGCACGAGCAATGTCTCTAGCAGTAAGCGAATCATGAATAAGGCTTAACTCACACAACATATCAAACCAAGTGAAGGTAGACTTTCCATTATTAATCTTATGCCAGATGAAAGGACAAACCTTGGCTCTAATTGCAAGAAGCTTACGCCATCCCCAGCTAACATCACCCAAGTAAGGGACATCCCAAAAGCTTCTACCTCAGAGTTTATAAGAATGAATCCATTGAACCCATAATGACTCTTTATGTGTCAAAATACTCCAAATATGCATAGTCATAAGAGCAATGTTAAAATCATCCAATCTACAAATACCTAGACCTCCTTCTTGCTTACGCTTACAAACAGACTCCCAAGCAACTTTGGCCTTACCCTTTTTCATTTCTCCTTGACACCAAAGGAAACCCCTCATAAGCTGCTCCAAATCATGTATGATATGGGTAGGAAGGATAAAAACAGAAGCCCAATATAAATGCATCGAAGATAACACAGCCTTGACCAACTGAAGTCTACCCGCGAGAGATAAAAACTTATTATGCCAATCATTCACCCGGCCTTCCAACTTTTCCACAAGAACCTTACAATCCCTATAAAGTAGTATAGATGATATAAGAGGGACCCCAAGATACCTGACAGGGAGAGAACCTTCTGCAAATGGCATAGACTAGAGAATAACAGCTTTCATAGCATTAGGAACATTACAAAAGAAAGCTGTACTTTTAGGGATACTCGGGACAACACTCGAGACATTCTTGAAATCCTCCAAAGCTTGCATTATGACATTAATAGAATCCGGATGGCCTCTAGAAAACAAGAAGAGGTCATCTGCAAAACAAAAGTTAATAATTCCTTGTTGTTCACACAAATGGTGAAACTGAAATTCCACTGCATTAGAAACCTTTTTCTACAAAATAAGAGTTAGCACCTCCATAACCAACGTAAACAAGTAGGGAGATAACGGATCACCTTTCCTAAGACCCCGCTTACCTTTAAACCAACCATAAAGATCCCCATTAACAAATATAGAGTCTCAAAACCCTAAAAATCCTCTCTACTATGGCGACTTCAAACCCTTTGATAACATCAAATAGTCCTGAATATTAAGTGTCAATTTCCCCTGATATTGCTTGTAATTTATATCATTTATATGAATTTACGCTTTTTTTCCATTGTTTTCCACTTTCAAGTAAATTACGAGCATTGGAGCTAAAGAGACGCGGAATTGGAGAAATATCAAAGGTTTATCATAGTATGCTGATTTTAAAGAAGTCACGGCGTAACTCGTCTCTCACATTACGCCGTAACTAAAGCGTGACTCAGAAAACCAACTCATCAGAAGGTTACGGCGTAACTCTCCCCATAGGCTACGACGTAACTACATTAGGTCAAATGAGGTTCCACGCCGCTGATAACTACGCCGTAACTATTTCATCAACTATGGCGTAACCAAGTATATTGAAGACTACGACGTAACCACTAATAATGTTACGCCGTAACCAGCAGATATAGTGCAAAATACGAAGGAATTGATGGTTACGGCGTAACTCTTATATTAGTTACGCCGTAACCCAGATCTGGCCTATAAATAACCCATGAATTCCAGCATTTCTAATCATCCCATCCACACACAACAACCAGAGAACGTGGGAAAAAGCCAAAGGAAGGTCTATTGGAGCATACGGAGCTGTCTGCAAGGGAGAAATCACTCCCCTACGATAAGCATTAGCATTTTATCTTTTCTGTACTTTTGATTCATGCATTTCGTAACTTTGAATATTGAATTGATTTGTATGGTTAATATGAACGGCAAAGCACCTCTTGGTGCTGGCCTAGTTATGATTCCTTAATTGTTTTGTTTGCGTTTACATTACTTCCGTATAATTATTTCTAAGTGTATGCATGCATAGTTTATTGGTAGCTACCCATGTTTCAGTAGTATTGAATGGCGGTAGAGGCCAATTGCCTAGGAGATATGACCAACTGACCCTAGGTAAGCGGACTGAGACGGGAAGGGTAAGATATGACCAACTGACGACCTTTTCTACTTGTGCGATTTGACCAACTGATCACCTACCGTTTGGATGAACTTAAGAATTAGGGGGTGAGAGTTTAAGTTACTAATGCCCGGGCACTCACTATTATAAATCTAGCATGTAGCGGTACTTAATAACTTGGCTTAAGGGACCAGGAACAACAGGACTTATGAGGGGACACCTGACTTCTCCTGTGGTTTCATCTTTGCTGATAGGTTAGGGCGAATTGACCAAATGCTTTCCTCTCGACTTTGACCCCACCTGAAGTAATTGGAAGTAAGTAGACGTAGACATAACTAGCTAGGAGGAATAACTAGGTTAGCACCACTATCCTCTATTGATTTATCCTTTGCCTTTATTTGCTGTTTTCTACTTTAGTAGTTAATTAATTAATTCCTTATCGAAATTATATTTAAAATCTGTGACACCTAGACTTAGTAATAATCCAACACATATAGCTCTTGGGACGACCTCGGCTTTACCGAATACTACACTACGCGCGACCGGGTACACTGCCCGTTAGTGCATTAGGGTAGACCATAGGTATAACGAGACTTTATAAATATTAAAACCTGGTTAGTAAAACCTGCATCAAGTTTTGGGCGCCGCTGCCGGGGAGCTATTTCAGGATTTCATATTAAGTCTATTTTAAATTTTCTTTCTTAAATGTCAGGATACAAGAATCGCAGCTCGGGGCCTTTTCTGGCCACCCCATTCGACGATCCGGAGAAGCAATTTCGGACAAGGAAAGTTTACTCTCCGGTTCCTATTCACAACATGTTCTCATTTTACGAATCAGACCAATCCGACGCAGAACCGGAGGTCATCGATGAAAATAATATCGATGACTTAACTATGGAGCAGTATTTGGAGCGACCAAATGAGAACTGCAAACGAAGCTTCGCACAGGATTCTAATACTGAAGAATACTCTATTCCAGATCAAATTATTCAAGAGCTACACAAACTTAAGTTTTCTGGAGATGAAGATGAGGACGTTCAGAATCACGTATAAGAAGTTCTACACTCATCCTCTCTTTTCAACGTAAGAGTTGGACCGAGCTATTCGGTTTCTGCAAGGATTTTTCCTATGACTCTACTAGAACCGCGAAGAATTGGTATAACAAACTCCCTAGCGAATGTAAAGAAGCATGGGATAAACTAATAAAAGTGTTCGTCTAGCAATTTTGCCCTCCTTAAAAAATGGCCAAACTTCTTGGTAAAATTTATCAATTCGTCCAAGTTGGAGAAGAAACGCTTTACCAGGCATGGGAAATATTTAATGAGCTACTCTATCGATGCCCCACCCATGATTTGAACAAACATCAGATCGTCTACTTCTTCTACCATGGAGTTAATGCGCAAACACGAGAACTTCTCTATTCCCCGAGACATATTCCTAGCATGAATCCTGACCAAGCCTTGAAATGTATTCAATGGATTTCTGAACATTGCTACAAATGGCATATGGATACAGGGTACGGACCAAGATACAATTTCGATCATAAGGTAATGAAGACGATAACAAAACAAGAATATAATTATGGGGAAATTTTCAAAAAATGAAGGATAGAAAGAAAAGCTGAAGCATGCAGGATTGAGAGGTTAAGAGTGTTTTTAGGACTAAAACCGGGAGCAATCTTGAAAAAAATATTCTTGACCACATCAGGGAATCAGGGGAACAAGATGATAGGATTGAAAAAATGATGAAGACATTCGTGGATAATACAGTCTCTTCTCTCAAAATTCACGAAGATAGGATTAAGAGATTGGAAAAGAGTGTTAGCTCATGTTCGAAAGCCATCACTAATTACCTAGCATCTCGGGAAGGGAAGTTGTCAACATGGTGGAAACTATCCTTGAAGAGTCGATGACCTTTTCGGAAAAATTTAAGCGACGAATCAGCATGGAAAGACAATCACTTCTGGACCAAGCTTTACCGGTAAACTCCCCTATCAATAATTCCATTAAAACTAATCATGACGATATTTCACAAGAATTAAGTAATAATGAGACAATTCACCTCAATGAAAGATGTTCAGCAGTTTTGAGAAATGAGCTACCACAAAAGGAAAAAGATCCAGGATGTTTCACTCTCCCTTGCTTGATTGGGAGTCTCAATATGTGTAATGCCCTAGCTGATCTTGGAGCAAGTATTAGCATCATGCCTCGTTCGATGTTTTTGCATATGGGGATTGGTGACTTAAAGCCGACCAAGATGAAAATTGAAATGGCCGATCGATCTATGCAATCGTCGTTGGGCATCGTTGAAAATGTGTTGGTGAAGATTAAGAAATTCCTTTTCCCAGTAGATTTTGTGATTTTTGACATTCCGGAAGACAACAGAATAACTGTCATTTTAAGTAGACCTATGCTTGCCACTGCCCATACTAAGGTGGATGTCTTTGTTGGAAAGTTAACTCTTGAAGCTAATGGAGAAATTGCAACGTTCGGACCTAATGAATTCCTGTCTACTCCTCAAAAGGTATGTGCAATTGACCCAGTAGGTAGTTTTGGTAATGCTTTAGAAGAATTTCTTAGCGACCCCCTGGATCCTGGCGAGGTTGATTCGAGGAGATATTTTGATGTTTTTGTCAACTTCGAGGAAGAGGATAATTTAGGAATCAGTGTTGAAGACCTCTCAAGTGACGTCGAAATGGCCCATTGGCAAGATAACTCTGTGAAGGATTTCACAACCCAACTAACCTCCATTTCATGAGGTAGGAACCCGCATACCTCATAGAAACCCTTATTATCTAAAGATCTCATGCAAAATTGGGTTCATCGACTTCCACCCATTTATTAACACTACTTCCCCAGTCAACATCATGTCGAAAGAATGCTACAACCGAGTTATGAAGAAAGGATTAGAATATAAGGGAAATAACTTTCTTGGGTTTGCTACTAACATCCATGTCTTCGTTGGAACTCATTCATTTTTGGTGGACTTTATGGTTTTAGACGACGTAAGCGAATTTGTGGAAGATGGACTTACGGGAGTAATTTTAGGAAAGCCTTTTCAGGAAATGTCAGGGTTAGATAAAAATGAAAAAGAAGGGTTAGTATGGTTGGAGATAAACGATGATAAGACTATTTTCAAAATGCCTAGAATGATTAAGAATTTTAAAAATTGGACCAGGAGGCAGTTAAGCCAAGCCCAACCACTGCTCGATACCAGTGAGGAAAACAAAGAAAAAGGTATTGACCACCCTTACCAGAAAATCAAGAGTTTCTACTCGGGCTGTTTAGAATTAGGGGATGACTATAAATGGGATGAGAATTTGATAAGTTGGATCCTACGTGGAAATTGCCATATCCACGAAATGACCAACAAGCACTGGTAGCTCCGTTGCTCTGAGTCTAACTTAAAGACTCGTAAATAAAGAAAAGTGCTCTTTCAGGAGACAACCCAAATTATCCCTTTCTTTTGTTTTATTTCCATTTTTATAGGGTTTTGTATTTTTAACATTTTTGCAAGAAACGAGGAAGAGATTGCTGCTACTGTTGCTGATCTAATCCTAGTTACGACGTAACTCATCTTTGTGATTACGCCGTAACCAACCTTTTGCAGCAGAATTATTAGATTCATTACCAATTACGGCGTAATACCATCTCAGTGGTTACGCCGTAACCACTCGCTTTGCAGCTTATGTCCGGTTTTGCCAAGTTATGGCGTAACTCCCTCAAAGAGTTATGACGTAACCTTCCTCTTCTTTAATTCTTTCATTTAAAAATGCAATAACCTTGTATTAGTATTTTAAATGAACTTTGTGGGTGTGTTCCCTGTAAACCCTCACGAGACTTCACTCGTCCACTTGGGACACCAAGTGGTTTAAAAGGCTTGTTGCATATGCTAAATGCAACCGTGATTCCTACGAAAGTGAGTTAGATTTGTTTTTCATTTTTCATTTTTTCTTTTTAGAATTATGATTTTCGGTAGTGTGATTTCAGGGATTGAAGTTTGTTCATGATGCTTTTACGAAGGCACGTCTCTTTTTCGTAGGCCTTCTTTCTTTTTTGGAGCAAACTTCAAGGAAGTTCTCACTCTAATTCTACTTTTCTCTTCACCTTTATTTAATGCTTAGTACAAAAGGGACTTTGTACAATTCAAGTGGGGGGACGGGAGTAGAATTATCTCTTGAATATTATTTTGCCCTCGTTTTTATAGTTTATTTTGAAAAATTATGCCATTTTTAAAATTCTGACATGTTTTTCTTAACCTAACTAGATTAGACCTTAGTCGAGCACATACAACCCTTGATATTATATGGTGAGATTAGCCTTATCCGTTTCCAATATTTTACCCCAAATCCACCAAATTATGAGTGTGTTGGTAGCTTGTAAACTTTAGAACTTGGCCTTTTCATCATTTCGAGACCATAGACGAGGTATGTTGAGTTAGCTCGATGTATTTGGACTTTTCAGTTTTAGAAGGCAATATTATAGGATTATCACCCAAATAGCCTACCATTGTGTGTCTATCGATTAGTCACCTCGACTTCTCGACCCCCATGTGAAACCCTTTTGTTGCACCCACCTTTAGTGCAAGATACCCCTAGATACACCCATCTGAGCCATTCCCTTCATTTTTTACCCAATATATTGTTTCGATACACCTATACACCTTATCCTACCCTTTAGTCTTTATTTTTGATTGGGAAGTCATCATTTGCCTAAGTTCAAGGTTCGAGTGGAAAGGTTCGGAAATCACACTTTCGTCAACGACATATTCCTGAAGATCATTGAAGACCCCCCAAATTCTCATTGTTCATCTCAAGTGGGGGGATATTATGTTTAGTTATCTTTGTTATGTTAAAAAAATGATTAAAAAAAATAGTTTTTATGTTATTAAGTTATTGTAAAGTGCGATGTTAAAAGCACTATGTTATGAGCTTTATAGATTTAGTATCGAGGAGGCCACCTCGGTCACATTTGAAGATTGGAGTTGGTAATTATGCCAACAGTTGGAGAAAAGGTAGTGTGCCCATAACGACGTCCTTTAATGACACATCTACCTAGTATTTCATGATCCGGTTTCTTGACTTCGAAGCTTGAACTTTGGGCGGACGGTAAGTGGTGATGACTTGGTTATAAATTTAGACTACCTGCTTGTTTTTTATTTTACACCATTTATATATCCCATGTCTTATCCTACCCTTTAGTCATGAAGCGTGTCTAGGTAATGCAGCGAGCAATCATGGTGTCTTGGCCATGGATTTGGCCATGTATCATTGATTTTGTCCACTTCGCCGTGACATGTTTGTAATGACGAGTCACCCCTTAACCTTTGTCATGTCTACCCATATTGCCTTCAAGAATTGTTTAGCCCTTAACTCTAGTGGTGGAGATTTGTGTAACCGCAAAGCTTATGATAGAATACATGCTATGACTGTGCGATTGAGAGATTACCCCGAAATTGACACTTAGAATAGTTGAGAGATTTGAGTGTTTTGTTCCCATTTCGTGAGGTGTTCGGCTTTGTTTTATTCTAGCATAAGGAATTTGTAAACTTATATTTTCCAGGTTTTGGGAGATATATTTTTAGGAATCTTTCTAATAAGGTCTACTTGAGGGCAAGTAGAGTTCAAGTGGGGAGATATTTGATAACATCAAATAGTCCTGAATATTAAGTGTCAATTTCCCCCGATAATGCTTGTAATTTATATCATTTATATGGATTTACGTTTGTTTTCCATTGTTTTCCACTTTCAGGTAAATTACGAGCATTGGAGCTAAAGAGACGCGGAATTGGAGAAATATCAAAGATTTATCATAGTATGCTGATTTTAAAGAAGTTACAGCGTAACTCATCTCTCACATTATGCCATAACTAAAGCGTGACTCAGAAAACCAACTCATCAGAAGGTTACGGCGTAACTCTCCCCATAGGCTACGACGTAACTATATTAGGTCAAATGAGGTTCCACGCCGCTGATAACTATGCCGTAACTATTTCATCAACTATGGCGTAACCAAGTATATTGAAGACTATGGCATAACCACTAATAAGGTTACACCGTAACCTGCAGATCTTGTGCAAAATACAAAAGAATTGATGGTTACAGCGTAACTCTTATATTAGTTATGCCGTAACCCAAATCTGGCCTATAAATACCCCATGAATTCCAGCATTTCTAATCATCCCATTCCATATACAACAACCAGAGAACGTGGGAAAAAGCTAAAGGCCAGGCTAGAGGAGCATACGGAGCTGTATCCAAGGGAGAAATCATTCCCCTACGATAAGCATTAGCATTTTATCTTTTCTTTACTTTCGATTCATGTATTTCATAACTTTGAATATTGAATTGATTTGTATGGTTAATATGAGCGGCTAAGCACCTCTTGGTACTGACCTAGTTATGATTCCTTAATTATTTTGTTTGCGTTTACATTACTTCCGTATAATTATTTCTAAGTGTATGCATGCACAGTTTATTTGTAGCTACCTTTGTTTCGGTAGTTTTGAATGGCGGTAGAGGCCAATTACCTAGGAGATATGACCAACTGACCCTAGGTGAGCGGACTGAGACGGGAAGGGTGATATGACCAATTGACGACCTTTTCTACTTGTGCGATTTGACCAACTGATCACCTACCGTTTGGATGAACTTAATAATTAGCGGGTGAGTGTTTAAGTTGTTAACGCCCGGGCACTCACTATTATAAACCTAGCATGTAGCGGTACTTAATGACTTGGCTCAGGGGACCAAGAACAACAGGACTTATGAGGGGACACCTGACTTCTCCTGTGGTGGCATCTTTACTGATAGGTTAGGGTGAATTGACCAAATGTTGTCCTCTCGACTTTGACCTCACCTGAAGTAATTGGAAGTAAGTAGACGTAGACATAACTAGCTAGGAGGAATAACTAGGTTAGCACCACTATCCTCTATTGATTTATCCTTTGCCTTTATTTACAGTTTTCTGCTTTAGTAGTTAATTAATTAATTCCTTATCGAAATTATATTTAAAATCTGTGACACCTAGACTTAGTAATAATCCAACACACATAGCTCTTGGGACGACCTCGGCTTTACCGAATACTACACTACACGCGACCGGGTACACTGCCCGTTAGTGCATTAGGGTAGAACATAGGTATAACGAGAGTTTATAAATATTAAAACCTTGTTAGTAAAACCTGCATCACCCTCCCTCTTCCTATTCATTTTTTTTTCACTTAATCTGATCTTTCTACTTGTTTCCTGATGTGATTTGATTAAGGAATTAATTAACATACGTGTTTTTTTCCTTCTTGATCAGATTTTCTGAAGGCGATTTAGTATTAGGGTTTTTTATGTGTGAATGTTTTTTTAGGGTTTGTTATTCGTTGGTTCTCTTGTGGCTGCTCCCCTATCAAGTTTCAATCATTACAATCGTTTTCAAACGTGTTTCTGATCTCTGATCTATAACAGGTTGTGGCGTATTGTTTTTTCACTAGGGTTCCAGCATTGGTTTTGTCTCGTATCTAGGTCAGAATCACAAATCTTATTTGTTCAGGATACGATTGGAGGTACTTGGGCTTTATTGTCTTATCATTAATCTTGGAGTGATCGATTGGAAGTAAACCTTTAAGGTTTTTTTGGTGAGTTTTTCTTGTAAAATTTTGTTCGTTGGTTTTGAGAGGCTTAGGTCAGATTTGCTGTGGTCGTAAGGTTATTAATATGAGTATATCCATTCCACTTGTTGATTTGGATGCATTAAGTGCTCGTATGGCTAGGTTAAAAGGGATTGCTGATGGTGACACCAATAATACGCAGCCTAAAGATGCGTTTAGGGTTCTTCAAAACCTTAGTTTGGTACCTGATGTTATACACTTATTATAAACCATATTATTGCCTCTAATCCTCAGGTTGCTATTGTTGTTTATGTTACTCATGCTGTTGGGATGGTTATCGCTATGGAAGATGGTGTTTCAACAAATTCTGTGGCATTTGATGATGATGTTACGGCACAAGCGTCTGGTGTTCATAAACATGTCACTCTTTTGGATGATCATGTTGATAATTCTGGTTCTAAAGAGGGTTATGTTTCTAGTTCTACCTACGGGAATGTGGCTGAAAAGTCTAGTGGTTCGATTCCTTGTGAACCTGATCTTGGGAAGTCATGTGATCATAATACGAGTTCTAATCAGGTACATGAGTCAGGATATGTGAATGAGAAGTTGGTATTGGCTGCTAATGTCGTTATTCCAGTAGAAGTAGTTGATGATATGTGTGGTAAATTTGTCTATACTCTTTATGGCTATTTCATTGGTCAACGGCTTGCTTTTCCGATAGTTGATGATTATGTCAAACATACTTGGGCAAAGTTCGGTTTGGAGCACGTTATTCTACGGAATGATTTTTTCATTTTCAAATTTTCTACTTTGGAAGGTATGACCAGGGTTCTAAATGGGGGTCCTTGGTTTATTAAATTGGCACCTATCTTCTTGCATGAGTGGGTGCCGAATACTAGATTGGAAAAGGAGAAAGTGACTAAGGTACCGGTTTGGGTTCGTATCCATAATGTACCTTCCGTAGTGTATTCTAAAGCTGGTATAAGTTTGATTGCAAAACAGCTGGGGCAGATTATACGTTTTGATGCTGGTACTAATGCTATGTGTAGTAATCCTTAGGGTCATTATTCATACGCACGGGTTCTTATTGAGTTATCTGCTGATAGTGATGTTTTGGAATCAATTGATGTTGCTATTCCTTTACCTATGGGTAAGGGTCATTACATGGAAGTTCTTGAAGTCGAGTATGAGTGGTGGCCGCCTTGGTGCTCAAAGTGTATTATTTTCAATCATGATGATGATTTATGTCCTCTTAGGCGTAAGCGGGTTACTCTTGCTCAGACTAATAAAGATGGTGGTGTTAATCGTCATGTTTACTCTTATAAGGCTGTTAATCGACCAGTTTCAAAACCAGCTGCTAAGAAAAAGAATAAGCCAACTACTGATGCTTCTCTTTCTCTTGGTACTCTTAATGATGCGGTAAAGAGTGATGATGGTGTGGATAAGGTACAGGAACAACAGGCACAACCTTCTACTGCTGAAGATTCTTCTTATGGGGGAATGGATAAGGTTAATGAGGGTTGTAATAGTCAGGTACCTAGTATGAGTAAGACTGCAGAGTTGTGGGAGCCTTTCAACACCCATGTTTCTTCTACAAGTAAGGCGCCAAATTTTTACCCTAACATTAGTGATATGGCTTCAACTTCTATTCAGGGTCAAGATTCTTGTGTGGACGCGATTATTGAAAGTGATGATGAAGTATATGAGAACTATGATGATATCGAGATGTATGCTTCTAAATCTAAGAATTACACTGGTTCTCCTAGAGATTTCAAGGTGCAAGGACGCAAGAAGAGTTAGACTTAGGTTTTCTTTTGTGTTTCTTGGTGTTAAGTAGCTTTGTTTAGCTTCTTTATTTATAAGTTGCACATTTGTCTGTGCATGTCTATTGCCCTTTAGGGCTGAGATGGGGGACTCACTCCCATCCATTTGTACTTCAACGTTTTTTGGTGTAATGCATTTTACCAGGGTGAAAAATCCCTTTTACCCATTAACAAATATTGAATAAGATGTAGATGAGACACACACCATGATCCAGTCAACCATTTTGGAGTGAAAACCAAACCCAATCAGAATAGCTTTAAGAAACGCCCAATCAACCGTATCATATGCCTTCTGGATATCAACTTTAAACGCACACCTAGGCGGACCTCTCCCTCTATGATAATTCTGCATAAGCTCTTGGGTGAGTAATATATTATCAGAGATACGACGTCCAATAACAAATGCTGATTGATTAATATTAACCAACTCCCCAAGGCCCTCTTTAATACGGTTAGCAATAATTTTGCTAATGCATTTATAAAGGACATTACAACAAGAAATAGGCCTATAATCATTAATCTTAGAAGGGGTAGACACTTTAGGGATCAAGGATATAATGGTATGATTGATTTCCTTAAGAAGCTTACAATTATTAAAGAAATCTCGAATAGCACACGTAACATCAGCACCCACAACTTTCCATGCTCTCTTAAAGAAAGCAGCAGTGTAACCATCAGGACCAGGAGCTTTATCATCCCCTATTGAAAACAAAGCTTCCCTAATATCAGCATCCGTAACATGACGCACCATAGAATCAACCAATTGGTGAGGAAGGACATTAGAGAATATATCATAATCATCGAAGTAGCTACAATCCCCTTCAATACCAAGAAACTGTTCATAATGAGCAACAAAAGCACCTGCAACGTGCTTACCTTCATACAGGACATTGTTCGAGTCTCGAACCAATTCGATTCGATTACGGGCACATTTACTTTTAACAATATTATGAAAGTAAGTTGTATTAGAGTCACCTGCATGAAGCCACTGAACTTTAGATTTCTGCTTTAAAAACCATTCTTCATCTAATGTAGCCTCCTTAAACGCAAGAAGGTAGTGAGCATGTTCATCCTGAATGGCTGAATTAGATGGTTTCTTATCAATGGCCTTTTGTACCTCATCTAACTCCTTACGAATCCTATCCACCCGCTCATGAAGATTACCTTGATTGTGCAAAAGCTTACGAAAAGGGGATTTCAGCCGCTTCAGATGTTTAATAACACAAAACATAGCACAACCATGAACATTAAGATTCCACCCCGCAGTAACCGTATCCAAAAACCCATCTTTATTCACCAAAAAATTAGAGAACTTGAAAGGTTTAGGTTTAGGCTTTGTTACCTGAGGGATACGAAGAACACAAGGAGCATGATCTGATATACGATATGGTTGGAATATAGCAAACAAACCTGGAAAAGAATCAGAAAACTGCAGATTACCCATAACCCTATCAATTTTCTTCAAAGTACCATAGGAGCCTTTTGGTTTTTGATTCCATGTAAAGTGAAGACCAGTGCCTGTCTAACCTGAGATTCCAAAATCGCACACACACTAAGATTATTTTCGTTAACTACCTGTCTAACCTCTTTTTATTTAGGAGAATGGTTCAAACCCCTTATATTCCAAGAGGCAATACTAAACATCAGGAACATTCAGAACAGGAGTGCTTGCCCCAGGTTTATCAAACAAATTACTTGATTCATCAAATACATTTACAACCTCATCATCATCCAACTCTTTATTCTCATCAACACCATCATCAGTAACCAAAGAACCAAACGGGTTAGATGTAGACACATTAGCAGTCAAACTTGGGTTACTTACCTTAGGTGTAGGATAGCTATTACTATAAGTAACATTACGAGCAGAGGTTGAGTTGAATTAGAGGTACCTACCGGAATAGGAGGATGACCAGACCTAGTACTAGCTTCCCCTTGGGCGGGTGTGCTAGTAGAAGGAGTGGTGACAGTTTTAGGCCTATATTGCATATTTTTACCAATTGGAACCCCATTAAACAGATTCCCATTTTTCTTATCCTTAGCACCCTTTTTATTTTTACCCTTTTTACCTACTTGTTGAAACCCGTCATTATTTTCCTCCATAACTGGTGCAGTCACAACTTTTTTTGGACAAGTATCAACAGAATGGCCAAAAATCAAACAAACATCACATCTTGGAGGTTTCCATTCATATTCAACCTGAATAGTCTCAGAGGAAAAACCAATTCTATCAACATACGGGACCCCTACAATGATAGATTCCTTAAGGGAAGCCCTAGAATCAACTTCAATTAAGCAACGAGCAAAACTACTCCTACCCCAAGAATCAATGCACATAGAGCTAGTATATGAATCAATCATAATAGGCTTACCAATGTGTGTAGCAATAATACTAATGCCATCCTCATTAAACACCTGTAGAGGAACATCATGCAACTTAACCCAAACCGGAATATGAGTTAACTCCTCTTTCATCAAGCTAGTACTCATGGTCCATTTTTTAAGAATAATGGGGCTATTTCTAATTATCCATGACCCTCCTTCTAAAACAGCTTCCAATCCAACCTGAGAATCAAACTTAAAGAAAAAGAAACCGTTCGCATTCATCATAATACGTTTTAACCCATATTTAGCCCAATTGTTACAAACAAAGTATTCAACCACTGGAAAAGCAATGCGCTTTCCAATAAAATACCCGTAAAGAGTGTGCTCAAATTTAGTGCTAATTGTTTCAACAACTTTAAGAGGTATGGACACATCAACACCTGTAAACACATTATCAACCTTGAGGGCACGAAAATTAGATTTACCTTTGAACTTTGCAGTACTCGTACCACTTGTAGCACCAACATAGACTTAGGTAATGAAACATCAGCAGATTGGACAACAGGTGCAGTTCCAGTTGGTTTCTCGATATGTGAAGAAACATGTACTGGTCCAACTTTAGATGAAACACTAATACCATCACACTAGGTATATTAGCATCCCTAGTGATGTCCTCGACACCATGTGCATTAGTTGAACCAGGAGGAATGTTAGTACGAGTAGTTTCACTAAGACGTTGGTATTCATGCATGTTTAACGTACTAGTAATACCAACAGGCTCATCAATATAATTCAAAGTAGTAACAACTCCATTAGAACCATCGTCCCAAAAAACATCATCATTAACAACCTTGTTAGTACCCTGAATTTCAGAATCATGATCAAATAAACTACCCGTACCCGACATACTTGAACCCAGTTTTGGCTGAAACGCACTTGTACCCAGGATTGTATCCGTAATCATAGAAGCTCCAATCACAGAAGAATCAGGTAAATCCTTTGGTTTAGGGTCTGGTCCCATAGCAGTAACAAAATTAGAAGATTGAGCAGGCACATCCAAGTTACCCAATAAGCTAGGGTTCCTCAACACTCGTGCAACAAGCTTAGGCTGTGATTTCAAATCTTAAGTGATTTCAAATTAAATATTTTCAAACAATATTTCTTTAAATAAGTCCATTTGTACAAAATAAGTGGTGATCTAAAGATTTAATGTTATGTGTCAGAGTATTTCGTTAAAATCAAAGATCTTTCAAAATGAAAACTTTTATTTTAATTTCATCATACCTGACACTAACAATCTTTAAATGTCTAAATATGTTCCACTATCAGAATAAAATTAATCTGAACACATTTTCTCCCATGTTTTCTAAACCTAATTAAATCACTTGGGATCCAAAATCTCAAAGGGTTTGATATTTTTTATCGGGGGAGAATTTGTGATTTAATATGAAATCTGATAAAAGGTTATCATTTTGATTCAAAGTGCAGGCTGCTCTCCCATATGTGCTAAACGTTTTCATTAATTGATGCACATATTGAGGGGGAGCATTTCAAAAGAAAATAAACTTTCAAGGTAAAAAGGCTTCCATGTTTTAACATAAGTACCTTGATTGATTTTCTAATGGTTTCTTAATGGAAAGTGTGATCGTGGAAGTACTTCAAAGACCTCCTTCCTCTATGTGCTAATTGATTTCAAATAACCAACACACATATTGAGGGGGAGAATTCACCAAGAAAATCAAAAGGCTTTTTCTAAGATAATTATGATCAAGGAAATATTTCAATGTCCTCTTGCCCCCATGTGCTAAACAATTTGAAAATCATAGAGCACATGTTGAGGGGGAGCATTTCTAAAAGATCAAAAACAATTAAGGTACAAAATGCTTTGATATTGTATCTCAAGTACCTTGACTGATTTTCCAAATGATTTTCAATTGGTTTCAAGAAGGAAAGAACCGTACCAAAAGACCGACCACATAACATTATGTATTGGAGTTATAAGGATGGTAAGTTTAGGTATTCGTTCCCACGATCCCGCCAGAACCGGAGGGATCTACTCAGCGACAATCCACTAGATAGTGTAGAAGTCCTTAAGTATGATAAAAAAAGGAGAATAGTGAGAATAAGGGAAGATTTCCGAATGAGAAAGAGCTAGAACTGGAATAAACCCAACAAGGTTCTAGTAATGAATTCTTGGTGAGCACTGAAGGGGTTGAAGAAGGAAAAAATAAATGAATGTGAAAAGGGTGAAAAGGAATAGCCCTCAAATAATTCAATCTTAGGGCAGAAACCGGGTTCAATACATATGCTACTGGTGGTTACTAAGGTAATACCAGTATTTGAAGACAAGACATCATGGACCCAGTGATGCACTGCACTAAACTTCCCAAGCTACTCAAGTTCTCTTAAAAGGACTTGTTTCATTCTCACGGGGAACCTATAATCTATCAAATTTCTCTTAGAGATAGTTGATATTGAAGAATGATACTCTCTCCCTAGTCTCCGAATAGGAAACCAAATGCACTATTGAGTCTAGAGCCAAGAGATCATCTACAAGAAATCTCATTAGGACACAAAATTAATGAAGTCTTGCTGTTTCACACAATGTGGAAAGTAAGAATATATTGAGAGTCCTACGCATTATCCTTGTGGTATTGACAAAACATCCAAGTGATATGTAAAAATATTCAAAATGATTAAAAACCCTAGTTTTTCTCTCTCCCTCATGGAGAAATCCGGCCGCCACTGCCTCCCCTTTTTCCGATCATAAAATCTTCTCTAAACGTCATCTCTATCCTCCTTTTGGGTATGCAATACGTTTTAGGGTTGCGTTTTTACCCTTTGTAGTGGCGGCTTTGATTGTTTTTTTCTTATATATTCCATTAATTAATCTCAATGAGGTACCTGAAACCCTAACGATTCGTTACTTGTCTCATTTAATTATTAGGGTTTCGATGGTGTGTTTTACTTTAGCGATCGTACCTGGTACTCGCACAAAATCGGTTTCTTGAATCGATTTCCTAGTTTATTGTGCGATCTGTTAATGTTCTGCTCCTAAACATTTCATCTTCTCGACTTCTATGTTAATCCTTATTAGGGTTAGGCGCTACGGTAAGTTTCTGGGTGATGATGTGTATGTGGGCTTTGAGAGAGATGGTGTGGGATCGACTTGTGGCTGTCATTTGTATCTGCTGGTTATATAAGGTCAATATTGTAAGTTAGGGTTATTATCCCTATTATCATTCTATATCAGACTGGTTTACCGATATTTATACATCAGATCTTGGCTGAATTAATTATTGCTGATATGTGGAAGTTAGTGTTTTCGTCACCCTATGTTTGATGTTTTATCCGATCTGCTATACATGACTGTTTTGGTTAGCAGCCTAGAGGTTCGTGTAGTGTTGAGGTATGGTCTTCATTCTTCAATAATAGCAGCTGTTGGTTCGTGGCTTGTGCTACAATGGTGGTCGTCTTTTGTGTTGGCATAAGAAGAGGGGTAGTCATGTACGAATTTATGCTACATTTGATCTTATGATCAACTAGTTCCGTGTATATGTTGTGCCTTTGCGACCTGTTTGGAGATCCTTTCTACTTCGTATTTCAATCTTATATGGTGGCTATTATGTTTATTGCATAATACTCTAGTTTGCATTGGATTTCTGGGGTTTACTTGGCTATTCATTCTTGGAAGTTTGGTACTTAGTGGCGTGGTACTCTACCATGTTTCTCGTACCAATGGTTTTGAGACTAAGTGAAGATGCTCGGTTGGTTTGGGTTTCTTCTTTTGGTTCTATATTTAGTGTGGATGCCAGACGTGCTTCATGTCATTTTTTGAGATTTCTGGATCGCTTTGAAGCTCAACGAAAGTAATATAATGACTATGGCTTAGATGTTAGCGTTTAATTCATATTTTTTATATATCTCTTTGTATAGTCATTGTATTTGTAAGTGATAAGAATGGCATGTCATTCTTATCTAGAGGTTCATGTATGTGCACGTGGTGTGTATTTGTTTGTCGCCCTGATAGGGCTGAAGGCATGGGATTCACCCATGCCATTTGTACTTCAATGATTTTTGGTGTAATGAATTTTACCAGGGTGAATTAACTCTTTTACCCAAAAAAAATAATATTCAAAATGAAGATGGAAATCCTTCTAGAGCTAACATCAAACAAGCTCTTGGTGGGTGACATGTGAGATTCTTCAAGAATCAAGCTTGTGACAACTAGGTAGAAACAATAGGGCGATTCACTCGTGAATCAACCTTGATCTAGGAAATGAATTGACGAAGACTTTTGAAAAACCTTTCGATGTGCAAATCTATTCTTTTCTGTATCACATCGAATGTGTATTCATGTTTTAAATATAAAAAGTATTTCTGATTAAAAATTGATCTTTCTCATAAAACCTTCGTGGTATTGCAAAACTCTTTCTCTTAAGCAATACGTGATTGTTTTCAAATCAATTTTTCACCAATAAGTTAATCTCAATTTGCTAGCTCACTCACTCCGTGTTGTCTACTTTGGGACGCTACAGTTTGAGAACGGCTAGATCAAGCTGCGAAACCCTGTCAAGGAGATTCTTAGGAATTCTACCTGATCACAGGCATTATTTATACTGATCAACGGGGAACCGTGGTTCTTGCAACTTTATTCAGCGAAAGTGAACAAAGACACTTTCATGTATTTTATTGCTAAATATTGTTTGCAGGAACATTAGACAGTTGCAGCTGATCGATATTGAGAAGTCAATTCATAACTACATGCTTATAGCACACACACTTAATTGAAGAAAATCATGACAATCAAACATATACAACGATTCTTCCGCTACTCTGATGAAAAGATGTCATGATCTAGAAAGTGTGAGTATGTCAGTCCAAAAGTCACAACATCACATGAAGGCAACACAACAAAGGGTGATCCAGAGATTTGTTGTAGCTGATGATCTCAAAGAAAGCTCAAAGATCATCAAGACGTGGATCAGTTAAAGACCTCCACTGAAAGTACAAAGTAATTGGACTTTGAAGAATCACTACTAAAGCACAAAGATTGCGGATATTGAAGAATTGAAGTTTACGAGCTCAAGCATGAAGTCTACAATAGAATGCTAGGATACAAAATGTAATTCATGGGGTGACCTCCCTTAGGGGGAGATTGTTGGGATTTGGAAAATCCATGTTGAAGAGTCGATCATCCCAATATTAGTCTAGCATATGTTAGCTCATAGACTTTATGTTATTTAGTAGTTAGTTAGATAGTTATTAGTTAAAGTAACACCGTGGAGGGCGGACGAGTCTTTACCCACAGTATGCCTGATCCACAGCCTGACAGGAGGGCGTGTAGTTTGTAGTATTAAAGCCTCTTCCCAAGGGAAGAGGTGGTGCTTTTCATTTAATCAAACCTCTTCTTTTGATTTACTCTCTCTCTCTAGAAAACACCCTCTTATCTCTTTATCTCTCTATAATGGCTTACTTGTATTATCATCATCCTAGATCACCTGAATCATCAAACAACATAAGGCATAATCCTACAGAGAGGAAACCCATTTTATAAAGTGGGTGAAGAGATTGATTTTGACAGTGATGAGGATGAGGTTTATGAGCCGAAGGATAATTTGGGAAGTTACTTTTCATCTACTGGTGGAGGTAACGAGCTTGAAGATTATTTTTCCGATGATTATGCGGCTTAGGTATACGATTTACCGGGGCAGTTGAATGATTTCAAGCTTCAATGTCATGCTAGGAAGTAACTTTTGTTTTTTGATTCATAAGATTGGCATGTCATCTTATGTTTTCTTTTGGTTGTCCTAGTTGTTGGTAGCTAGTTGTTCATTTATGGTCTGTCATAAATGAACTAGTGATAGTTCAAGCGGTTGCTTGAGGTTAATGTGGTATTTCAGCCACATTCCATTGTACTTTAATAATTTTTTGGAGTAATATATTTTACCAGGGTGAAAAATCCCTTTTACCCAAATCGTAACATGATTCTAAGAAATTTGTTTTGGTTACACAATGATCGGACGGCTAGATTTTCCAGAAATAAGAATTTTTGACTTAGGGTTTGTATGATTTGGGATTATATGATTCATGGCATTATTGATTGTTTTTATTAAGGGGTTTTGGTCGTAATAGTATGTGCTAACGATTGCTGAACTTTAATTGTGTCCAGAAACACTAATTGCGTGAGTTTAATAATTAGGGTTCATACGCTCAAATTGGGTATTTTTGAAATAGTGTGTTTTGATCTAATTACCTTAGTTAGAAAGTGTTCAAATGGGTTAAGAAACGTATTATAAACAATTAATCATTCTCAGAAACAAATTTGAATCAATTTTGAAAATTCGGGTTTATCAATAACACGTATTTTATTGAACCTGCATTTTAGTGCCCTAAATAAGATAAAGGTTGTTTGATGAGTATTAATATTGTGATTAAAAAGGATTGTAATCAATGGTTTTTATCTTAAATGGACAAGATTGGTAATTCGAAGGATTTTTGTGGAAAACTAGAAGGAGGGGTTGAATAGTTTTGCCGGTTTTAAGTTTAGTTTCAAAAACCTTAGATTCGATCTTATGTGCATTTGTATGTGATAAGTATTTAAAACGTACACTTTTAAGGGGTCATTTAAGCCCTTAATTGCCCACTTTTATATCCGTCACTGCTTAATTTCGTTCATTTTCACTTTTTAGGTCTCTTGGAAGAAAAATGCTGGAATGATGCATATTTGGACGAAAAGGAGTGGAAACATGAAGAAAATGGCTAAGTCAAGATCGAAGACACTCAAGCTGCTGAAACTGAAGCTGATGGCGTCCCAACCAAAGGGCGACGCCGACTGTAACACCCTCAGTTTTGAATAGCAGCGGAAGATAATTGAGGATATTACTTATTAGCACAAAGTACACATTACAGAAAACGACTCTAAATGAGACGTTTTAAAATACATTATCATTCGAATTTATTCATAATATCATAGTAGAGGTCCCATAATGTACAAAATAAGTTTAAAAGTTTTCGAATGATAATATGCATAGTCATCAAAATGCCTATTCCGTGTGCCTTCATTCGCGTGCCAGACATATCTTACGGACCTGAGATAAAACATGTCGAAAAGTCAACACAATGGTTGAGTGAATTCATAGTTTTGAAAACAGTAGTGGACAATAGTTTGTAATATAATTGCAATGTGTACAATTATCTTCTTGATAGTTATTATTGCTCTAAGCTCATGGAACTCACGACTGAATGTTTTATATATATCACCGGACGATATATATAAATATATAACTAACTTGCCCCTAGTAGGTATTTTGCCATATACCTAGGTAATTCAAATAAAGTGCGTTTGGTTACCGATCCGGCTAACACAAACGGGATTCATCAATCCCGATAGGCCTATCCACTATAGTTGCGCTCACTCCCAGTGATTAGTGGTCCATGATATTGGGGACTTATGGCATAAACAACTTAGGCATGCAATACTACAGTCAAGGAATTCAATTTTCAATTAATTGTCCATAATTAAACATTTTAGCATGTATCTCCCCCAAGTAGTTTATAAAACAGTTAAACAAAAGTTGGGGCTATGAACTCACCGTAGTTATCAGTAGTAGCTTATAGCAATAGTAGTGTATGTCGATACTGCGATCTTTAGTGATTACCTACGAAAGTATAATAATTATGTTTTAGTATAGTTTTCAATATAAGTTTACAAGTATATGTAATTTGTTGGCTTATGATGTTGTACATGGATATTAAGCTAAGGTATCGCTTAAGTGTTTGTTTGGCTCATAGCCTTTTTATAAATGACCTCGTACCACCGTTCGGGCTAACAAAATCAAAAGGTCATGTAGTAATCGCATGAGGAGCCAGGACACTTTAAATCGTAAATCCACAACTCGTCGATACGATACCCCGAAGAGGCCTCTTTATGATAATGAAATTCTCAACTATTGTAGTACTTATCATTTATAAGTAAGTATTTGATGAGACAAATGTTGTATAAAACATATGTCGTCTTTCATCAAAGACTATTTGATTGGTGATGTCATAGTATAAGTTGTGTCGTGAAGCATTTACCATGTGTAAGTGCTGTGATAAAAATGATTTCGGCGTGTCATATTATCATGTTGCGAAATATAAAGGTTTCAAATATAGTTTTTAGATAATAAGTTCATGGTTTAAAATAGAAGTTAAAACTTGTAAAAAAGATATTTATATAGTTTATATGTCATATAGTCATTTATCTAGTTTTGTCAAAATCTAGTAAAGTTTTATCTAATGACCAAGTTTTTGAAACAATTTTCGGGTTAACATACCCAAACTAGCCGTAACTTAGCCGCACGGAACAACTTTGAGACAATAATCATGGTCATATCTAGTGGTTATATTTAAGTTAAAATAGCTTGAGACATAAGCCTTGGCTTAACCTTGGCTTTGTTTTGTCTCAAAGAATCAAAATACAAATAAGTTTCCATGACCATGGTTGTTTTCTAGTCACAATAGGTTCGTTTAGTATTTGCTATTTTTAAGACGTTTCGTTCACTTTCATCATATGTGCTCCAGATTATTTGAAGAAAATTTCATTCCGAGCAACTTTCGTGTTTTACACTTTTGCTGGTTCGGACCAGAAAAGGGTTTAAATCGCGTTTCAAAATCGTTTCAGAAGACTTTTGACTCAATATCAAATTTTCATCTAGCCATCTTCTTTTAACCATAACTTTTTATCTATAAGTCCATTTCAAGTGATTCAAAAGCTCAAATTCTAGTTTTTACTTCCTCTAACAACTTCTTAAACTTAATCAAGTCCAAAGTTTATGACACTTAAGTTAAAACTCATGATAATTCACTAGTTTCTTACTAGTTGTCTTAATGAGTTTCTATACTAGTTTTTACCCATCAATTTTATGTACAACATCATGCAAGCCTTATTACATGTACTACTTATATCAAATTCCATCCAATAATCATAAATATCATTACAACCATATTGAATGATAAGAAATTTAAACAACTTCTTACAAGACTTAGGTTGAATGGTCACAAGAACAATCAAGCCTAAACCCCTTCCAATCTTTAACCCTTGTCTTCAACCTCTTAACCCAAGCTTACAAACCCTCTTAACCTTGTAATAACCTTCTTACTTCAGCCCCTAACCTTCTTGTGTAGCTCTTATATCACCCTTGATATCAACAAAACAACCCTAGGATCATGTAGGTATCAACTCTAGCTCCATCTTCTTTGTATACTTTGTAGTTTGAATCAAACTATGAATTGGTGTTTGTGTGTGTATAGTGGACGGCAAGGAGGGAAAGAACCAAGAGATTTTTGTGATTTGCATGTGAATGGATGAGATTGAGATGACCTTGGGGTATATGGGGGACAATAGTGGGTGAGTAAGAGTGAAAGTATGTTAAATGAAGACCACATGGCCTTGGGGTTTATGTGTGCACGCCACCTCAATCTTGAGGTGGTAGTGCATGTGTTTATTTTGCTATCATTTAGTTTTTAGGGTATAGTTTGGTCCCGGTAATTACTAATGTTAAGCCCTTAATTCACGAAACCTAAAACTAGGTAACGTAAAAATGTAATACTTCCAAAAATGTTAAAACTTATCAACATACTCCAACTAGGTCTACTAAAAGTATGATAAGTCTTATATGGTGTTCCCATGTTGTTAAAACCTAATAACGTAGGTTCGGGCATGCGTATTACTTAAATGCTAAAATGTTTACCTAAAATTGGCAAAGTGGCAATAATTCATATGAATTATGACTAGTGGTGAAACTAAAGTACTTTTGAACACATAGACTTTTTCTCTAGTCTTGTGTTGGTTGTAAGGTTAATTCCTACATATTAATTTTTGAGATTACTTATATAAACAATTAAAAGTAATTTATATAACATTAAATAGTAAAATATGGACCTGAAATATGCGAGGTGCTACACCGTCCATCTCTACGGGTTTAATTAAAATACACCTGAAGGATCAGTAGAATTTTTGCTAAAATACACCTGACGGATTCAGGCTTTGAAGAGGAAGGGCGTCACTAAGACTTTTCATCTCAGACGGCCCAGATCAAGAATTAGACGACGTCCCTGCTGAAGCCCGACAACGTCACAACTACAATGTGACGTCGTCCCAACGATAACTTGGCCAAGACAAAAACCCTAATGATGGCGATCTGACAGCGTCCGACATATAAGGCGACGCCGTCGCAAGTGTAAATCTATATATAGAATTCGATTTTTTAGTTTTTGGGAGGTAGACTGGTGGAGTAAAAGCCCTAAATGTTTGTAGTCCGACTTGGACAGTATCTTAGGGTCCCAAACCCTATTTTACACATCAAGATAAGTGTTTTATTCCATTAATTTCATTATGTCTTCCATTGAATGTGTGTATGCTAGCTTGTTTAACATGTCCGGCTAAATTTCTTGTGTGTTTGCTTAGATCTATGAAACCTAGTTGTTAATTATTGATTGGTTGTCTCTTATCTTAATTGTAAATGGCTTAAGAATGCACTAGGCTATCGTTGTGTTTAAATGCTTGAGTAATCTTTGCGAACATTAGTTTATGAATCATTTAAAGGATTTCATAATCTAAACATCCAAAGATAACCTTTAGGTTAGTTTATGAAACATCTAGCGGATTTCGTAGGCAATAACCTTAAGGTAACCTCAAAGAGTTAGGGCATAAGCATTCCCTACGACCTTAGAAATCACAACGCGTTAAGAATAAGGACGTGACAATTCAACCACCAATAAAAGATAACTAGGGAGTAATAGTATCTAGATAAACACACTTTTAATCATCATACGAGCACACATCGAAAAGACATAGACTACCCGTAGTATTAGATAATTAGAATAGTAGAAGTAATCGGTAGAAGTACCCCACCCAAATCCATTACCCCGAGATTTTACCCTTAGCTTTCTAAAAAATATATAAAAGATAAAAAAAGATCATCCTCAATCCCAGCCTTAGCGTAGTACACTTCTTGCTAGCATTCCTATTCCCCTAGAGAACGATATCAATATCCGAGGTTTACCCAATACTACACTACAATAATTAGGTTCACTGCCTAGGGTGTTAAAAAACTTGCTCGACGAAAAGGAAGTTCCTTTGACCCCGAACGCGCTTCGTACGCGCATCAAGTTTTTGGCGCCGTTGCCGGGGAATAGAATAGCTAGTTAGATTTTTATCTCGTGTAGGTTCCCTTGCTTGATTCTTATCAAGTAAGAAGGTTTATCATTCTTAGCTTTTTCGTACTCTATCCCCCTTCTTCGTGACTTTGTTCGCAACCCCGTCACTTTTCATCATGGAAGGTGATAACCCATCAAACAACAACCCACCATCAAGAAACTACCCACCACTCGATCCAACTTTTGCCAACCAACTTCGAGCTCGTATTGTTAGTGAAATTGAAGAAATTAAGAAATTGAATAGCATAATTGAAAGTGCACTTTTTTTTGGGTAAAGGGTTTTACCCCGGTAAATATATAACCAAAAAATATTGTTAAGTACAAATGGAATGTGCCAGAAGTACCGCATTAACCTCAAGCGAAAATCTTGATAAACTAGTGTTTATGACATGCCATAAACACAATGAACCTAGCTATATTACATAACCTAACTAGGCATAAAACAAGAAAAAACTTGTGACACACGAGCATCCCACATCCAACCATTGCACGAAGGGGGCAAGTCGACCCAGGAAGTCTGCCTCCTTAAAAACCCTTTCCAAGAAAAACCCAAAAGGAAAAACCTTGGAGTAGGGAAAAAGAGTACAACCCTTACCTGGGACTCCCTTCGAGTATAATACAAACACTTGGAATCTTCCATTTATCAAGTATCAGACGAGCATGCGGGGTTATCTTCTTGAACTTGAAGGTAACCAGCTTCAACCGAACGGTAGAGACAATAATTTGGACCACTTCAGCTACAGTAGATTCTTGAATTGTGCTCCATCCAAATGTAGTACGTAGTAGCAGCGAGTAGTAACCGAGAAACGATGCTACTAACCGAACGCCCCTTTGATATAGGAATAAGGAAATTAAAAGAACTCTCCAAAGAAGGTGGGACTGCATCCATCCTAGATAAAACCCGAACCTGCAACCAAACCTGCATAGAAAACTGGCACTCAAAAAATAAGTGAGAGTGAGAGTCCGGAACCAAGTCACATAGCGGGCATCTAAGCAAGTCCAAATCAACATTAGGACCAACATCCCATTGCCGCATCCTATCCTGAGTCTTCAATTTCTGCTTAATAACAAGCCACAAATGTATAGCGTGCCTCGGGATACAATGGGAAAACCAAGGAACATGATACCACAACCCTTAGGCGCGGAGAATCCCAAGCACCCGAAACTGAAAAACGACTAAGATTACCATCCAAATTGCGCCATAATACTCCATCATCAGTATCGTTAAGATTAGGAACCAGAAGCGCAGCTAACAATGGAAACCTAGATAACCAATCAGGAGGTCATCGCCAAACACCATTATCTATCACATCATAAACCGAATCTGATAAATTTAACCTAGCCCGAGCAATATCCCTAGCAGTAAGCACATCACGAATAGGGCTTAACTCACACCACATATCAAACCAAACAGAGGTAGCCTTTCCATTATTAATCTTATGCCAAATGAAAGGACAAACCTTGGCTCTAATTGCAAGAAGCTTGCGTCATCCCTAGCTAACATCACCCAAATTGAAAGTGCACTTGAGAAAGCTCTTAAGGAATCCACTAGTACTTAGATAGTGATTCAACCACGAGCGATGATTCGGAGGATGAAATAGGAGATGGGGATTATAAAGTATTGGAAATTATGGAGGGTAGTGAGGAAGAGGAACTTAGGGAGTATTTTGAGTCATACCCTAACGAAAAGGAAATCGCCTATCACTATAACGTAGTTAACTATCCGCCACCACCTTTCGAGCCATGCATAAAAAGGGGTGACCCTAAAAACATTAAGATACCGTGCATGATTGGGTACTTATACAGGGATCACACTTACATAAACTATAAGGCACCCATGAACATAATGTCTAGGCTCTATTACAATTGGATCATGAGCGAAAATTTAGGACCTATGAGAGACCCCTTTTACCCTAGGAAGGTAAGTAACTATGTTGGGAGAGCTAGAGGATTGCATGTCTTCGTAGGTAATTTCACATATAGGTGTGATTTCATGATCTTGGAAGATGTTAAAGGAATCATTGATGGATTTTTAGGAGATGTGATACTTGGGAGACTATTTATTGAGGAATCTATGATGGTTTATGATCAAGAGGAAGGAATAGCCAAGTTCTCAAATGGGACCGAATGTGTTAAATATGTAATGCCCTACAAAAATAAAAAGTTTCAGGGTATTGATGATTTAGATGTAGACAGCATTCTGGCTTTTGAAGTAGATTGGGAGAACAAGGTTTACTACACCTCTTGTCTAGATTTAGGCCCTGAATATATTCGTGATGAAAGAAGAGTTAAGGAAATCGAACAGGCATCTAAGGTAAGAGGAAAGTAGGAGCACAACTTCGAGTCTAGCTACAAGACTCATAAATAAAGAAAAGCGCTTCTTGGGAGGTAACCCATGTGTATTTGTTTTTCATTTTTATTTGTGTGTCATATATCTTTTTCATTGTTGTTTATTCTCATGTTTGAATTTGTGAAAATGCTTTATTTTGTCTTTAACCTCGTCTTAATTACATATAAAGGTATTTTACAATAAGATAAGTGTAGGGAAGATTACATACGTTTTTAAAAGAAGGTGAACATGAGAATTACAATTATTGAAATTGATGTATATGTGTGTTTGTTAGAGTCAAATGCTTGTATCGAGTCATAATGGATGTTTTGCAGGAATATTTCCAGATTTTAAAGGTGTAATTTTTCCAGAATTTTTCCAGGAAAACGCAGAAGACCAGTTTCTGTCAGGACCACCTGATGGTGTCAGGATTAGAACCTGACGACGTCAGGATGAGCAGATACAGCTTATAAAATTTTTCTCGTTTTCTGTGCTACTTATAATTTTTTGGAAATTCTCAGGTCTTAATTTTCCAGAAAATCTGCAAACATCCATTCCACAAGCATTATATCCTAGTTTAGTCGTGTCATATATAGTTTTACCGCCAATTTTACATGAAGGTTTCGTCTATTTTCTTAAAGTGTGCAGGTTATATTTGGCAAGAAGAAGAAACTCAACATTGGATGGAGCTTATCACGTATACATTCTTCTTGGAAAGAATTTAACCACTACTTCACTTGGATCCTACCAAGCTAATCAGGGGAGTACTAGTTTCTTTCTCTTTTAATTACCTTGCTTTATCATAACTTTGATACTTTCGGGGAACATTGGGGAGAATGTTCAGTTTAAGTGTATGGAGGGAGAATAAAACGGGAACTTAGAAATTATGCTTATCCATGAATATGTGTCTCGTCCTAGTTCATTTGTGTAATAAAGCTATGAGAAATATTTGTTAGGGCAATTTTAGCACCAAATTTAAATTTTTCTATGACATGTACGAGCTAAAAACTTTAGTCTTAATAAAGCCTCTCATGGATAGGAGTTATATGACTATCACAAAAACCGTTTACCACTCAAATTCCACCCAAAAAATGTGAGGTTCGCCCCTATATCTTTAGGAATAAAGCATTCACCTTTAATACTTAGAGAATGTACCGGTAGTATAATAGATTCTAGAACTTGTTTTGTGATGCATCCCGAGATCGCTAGTGAGACTACACTTGTGTAGTTAGGAATGACTAAATGATAAGAGGCATTAGGATAACCCTTGTTTGAAACCCGTATTATAATTACTTCTTCCACATCGGTCGAGTAATTACCCCACACCCTTGCGATCAGGGGAGTACTAGTTTCTTTCTCTTTTAATTACCTTGCTTTATCATAACTTTGATACATTCGGGGAACATTGGGGAGAATGTTCAGTTTAAGTGTATGGAGGGAGAATAAAATGGGAACTTAGAAATTATGCTTATCCTTGAATATGTTTCTTGTCCTAGTTCATTTGTGTAATAAAGCTATGAGAACTATTTGTTAGGGAAATTTTAGCACGAAATTTAAATTTTTTTATGACATGTACGAGCTAAAAAATTTAGTATTAATAAAGCGTCTCATGGATAAGAGTTATATGACTATCAAAAAACCGTTTACCACTCAAATTCCACCCCAAAAATGTGAGGTTCGCCCCTAGATCTTTAGGAATAAAGCATTCAACTTTAATGCTTAGAGAATGTACCGGTAGTATAATAGATTCTAGAACTTGTTTTGTGATGCATCCCGAGATCGCTAGTGAGACTACACTTGTGTAGTTAGGAATGACTAAATGATAAGAGGCATTAGGATAACCCTTGTTTGAAACCCGTATTATAATTACTTCTTCCACATCGGTCGAGTAATTACCCCACACCCTTGCGATGTACTCATCTTTAGTACATGATACCCCTAGTTAACCCCTCAGAGCCTATCCTTTTCGTGGTTCTCGTGATGTTTCAGTTTTCTGAAATATCAATGAAGAACATTGTTTACAATCCACCCCCAAATGTACACTCAAATTGCCTTAGCCTACCTTGTATGCACTCACCTTTAGTGCAATATTGTTATCATACTAAATACTTAGTTCAATTATCTAGTTACTTGCATGGTTGCTAAGTCGAGTCATATCTTTTGTACACAGTTTTGGGATGATTGGGACTCATGGGTAAAGTAATATTTTATGGAGTGACGGGAAAGAACGTTAAATTCAAATTCCCTTTATTTACGTAATTAAATACTCCAAGTGTTTTGATCCTTTCAAATCGGGTCAAATTAGTGTTAGAGTAATAAAAACTCAAGTATAGGGATGCTCCTATAAATCCATTATATTTTGATGTTATCTTAGAGGATGGTAGAGTAAATGTGTATGAAAAAAAAAATCAAAAAATAGAGTGTGAAAAAAAATGAAGAAAAACATACGGGCTACCATCCTACATCTATCTTTATGTTTATGTTTTTCAATTTGTGTATGTTTGTTTCAAGTTATCTAGAGTTTAGTGAGTCGAGTCTTGGCTTAGCAACGCCATTCTTTTCATGCTTGTAACATAATATTTTTGACTTGCCACCACTAAATCGCCTATCCAACCAAACCCTTTGTTTCCCTACCATAAGCCAAACGTATCAACCCTTGAAAAGACCTCTTAGATAGTTGTTCCTAGGTGCTTACACCAAAGCGGTGGAGGTTTGATCTAGTCTCAAGCCTATGGTAATGTATGTACTATGACCAGGTAATAAGTGTTTAACTTCAATTTCCATTTACTATATTTCATATACACCCGAGAGATGAGAGAATCCAAACACCCCTTGTGAGGTGCTAGTATATAATTTCCGTGCTTGTTATGACTATTGCGGTAATTTTACTTGTTGTGAACTATGTTAAACCAGTGCTTCATGCCCCTCTAACTTATAAATTGATTGGCCAAAAGTACATTTGCTTGAGGACAAGCAAATACCAAGTGTAGGGATATTCGATAAGGATTTAAAACGTACACTTTTAAGGGGTCATTTAAGCCCTTAATCGCCCACTTTTATATCTGTTACTGCTTAATTTCGTTCCTTTTCACTTTTTAGGTCTCTTAGAAGCAAAATGCTAGAATGATGCATATTTGGACGACAAGGAGTAGAAACATGAAGAAAATGGCTAAGTCAAGATCGAAGACACTTAAGCTGCTGAAACTGAAGTTGATGGCGTCCCAACCAAAGGGCGACGTCGTCCCTCTCTACGGATTTAATTAAAATACACCTGACGGCTCAGTAGACTTTTTTCTAAAATACACCTGATGGCGTCAGGCTTTAAAGAGGAAGGGCGTCACTAAGACTTTTCATCTCAGACAGCCCAGATCCAGAATCAGACGACGTCCCTGCTGAAGCCCGACGGTGTCACAACTACAACGTGACGCCGTCCCAACGATAACTTGGCCAAGACGAAAACCCTAATGTCGACGATCTGACGGCGTCCCACCTATAAGGCGACGCCGTCGCAAGTGTAAATCTATATATAGAATTTGATTTTTTAGTTTTTGAGAGGTAGAATGGTGGAGTAAAAACCCTAAACATTTGTTGTCAGACTTGGACAGTATCTTAGGGTCGCAAACCCTAATTTACACATCAAGATAAGTGTTTTATTCCATTAATTTCATTATGTCTTCCATTGAATGTGTGTATGCTTGCTTGTTTAACATGTCCGGCTAAATTTCTTATGTGTTTGCTTAGATCTATGAAACCTAGTTGTTAATTATTGATTGGTTGTCTCTTATCTTAATTGTAAATGGCTTAGGAATGCACTAGGGTATGTGTTTAATTTCTTGAGTAATCCTTATGAACATTAGTTTATGAATCACTTGGAGGATTTCATAGTATAAACATCCAAATATAACCTTTAGGTTAGTTTATGAAACATCTAGCGGATTTCGTAGGCAATAACCTTAAGGTATCCTCAAAGAGTTAGGGCATAAGCATTCCCTACGACATTAGAAATCACAACGCGTTAAGAATAAGGACGTGACAACTCAACCACCAATAAAAGATAACTAGGGAGTAATAGTATCTAGGTAAACACATTTTTAATCATCATACGAGCACACATCAAAAAGACATAGACTACCCGTAGTATTAGATAATTAGAATAGTAGAAGTAATCGGTAGAAGTACCACCCCCAAATCCATTGCCCCGAGATTTTACCATTAGCTTACTAAAAATAATATAAAAGATAAAAAATAATCATCCTCAATCTCAACCTTAGCGTAGTACACTTCTTGCGAGTATTCCTATTCCCCTAGAGAATGATATCAATACCCGAGGTTTGCCCAATACTACACTACAACGATTAGGTTTACCGCCTAGGGTGTTGAAAAACTTGCTCGATGAAAAGGAAGTTCCTTTGACCCCGAACGTGCTTCGTACGTGCATCAGTATGGATGGATAGAAAGTATGAAGTAATAAGTAATGTAAGTAATGAAAGCAAGTAAGGTAAAGGATAGAAAGTAGTGACACAAGTGATTTATAGTGGTTCGGCTACAAGGACACCTTCCTTGCCCTACTCCACTCCTCGAGTCTCCTACTCGAGAGTTCAAGCACTATGTCAACAAGCTCCTTCAAGATGGCGGAGAAGCCTCACAACGTCGCTTACACTTTTTCCGATACAAAGCTAAATACCGAGTCCTTAACACGGCGGACGAAACCAACACAACTATAACACAACTACTATGTGAAATATAAAATACAAGATCTTGCTACAGAAATCTTGGGGAAGAACAAATCAATCAAGGACCCCTTGATTGGATGACTTGTAGTATCTTGTGATCTCGCCTTTGAGAAGGATGTATATGAGAATCACAACAAAAGAAAGAAGAACTACTAGATAGATCAAGAGATTTGAGATTATAAGAGAGAAGTAATATATGAGAGAGTTTGTAAGAAGAGGGGTGAGTAACAATGAAGAAATGGCTCACTATTTATAGACAAAAATCTCTACTGTAGCACAGTTCCCACGGATCCCTCCCTAGAGGGATCTGGCTAGTGCAAAGGTTGTACCAGTCCGGGTTTTAGGTTGCAAACCGGGTCATGGGTCATGGGTCATGGGTATGAGCCAACAAGATACAATGAATCAAAGAGATGCAATGTATCTAGTCAATGGGTCATGGGTCATGGATAATACCCAACATGACTTCATGCGTGATGTCATACAATGGGTCATGGGTTATGAATCAAGCTTCATGGGTCATGGGTCTTGGATATTACCCATCCTCATAAACTATTACAACAAATGAATTATTAAAACAATTTATGTTAAATGACTATATGTAAATGCTTTACAAAAGTAACATGTATCCTTATAATTTTACTTATGATAACTTTATATTTGTTATCAACAAAACACAAAGATATCTGTTGGATCGATGTACTCTAACCAAACTAACTTTAAATAGCTTGTTAAGGTGTAATAACCTCGGATAAATCCTAAGTTATTAACAATGAAACACTGAGTAATCTTTATTAAGTACGCGGAATTTACTTAACAAATCTAAGAAGAATATAACTTTAACTTTTTATTAATAACTCTAAATCTGCTTGTTATGCAGATTCTTCAACAACTCTAAAACACTAATAATAATCGTACTTTATGTATACTAAAACTCTTCTCTAAAACTCGTACTTCTAATGCCAATCTAGGGGTCCTTTTATAGGCTCAAGGATAACCCTAGTCGGTTTACAATTTGTATCCTTGTACGACAAGTAATCTAAACATAGAATAAACAAAGCTTTCCATAAACGAATATAACAGTTCTTTAGCTTTGCAGTACTTTGACTTCTACAGCAGTACTTTGACTTTATCATTAGCAGTACTTTGACTTTTCCAGTACTTTGTCAATCTTCAGTACTTTAACATTCTTCAGCACTTTCATATCCCAACAATCCTCCCCTAACTTGAATTCTACTTGCTTGACTTCAAGTTCTTTTGTGAATTTATCTTTAACAGCTCCATCTTCAAGGAAAGATTGTGTCTTTGTCTTTGAATTGTATCTTTATAAACTCTGTGCTTATATCATTATTATCAAAGTATTCTGTAAAATTTATTCTTTTCAGAATCCTTGACCAGTAACCTCTTTTCAGCAACATTCAGCATGCTCCATCTTTTCAGCAACATAAGACAGTTTGTACATTAATTCAATTTTAAGTTACAGTCTATTCTCATCACATCCAGGTGTGTAAACTCCTGTGAGAGTTGAATCATTGAAAATTTAATGGATTTAATGTCTCTTTACAAAAGCCATTAACTCTGGAGCAGCCAAATGTTTTGATGTGTAAGATCATGGTACACTGATAACCATATGATTTTTAGCAAATCATCAGCTATCAACAGATTTGATTTGTCTTTACCAAAAGCTGTACCCTTTTGGACTAGTTAGTTCTTTCATCTATGGTGAACTAATTACCATATAATGGTTTTTCCACAGCCTTTACCACAAGCCATTTTCTTGTGGGCTAGCCAACTCTTCACATTTACTGATATGGTGAGTTGATTACCATCCAACTTATTAGCAAGTTGTCAACTATAAAACGGATTTGAGATATCTTTACCAGAGCCGTTTGCTCATGGATTAGCCAATCCTTTTGTAACCATGGTGGATTGATAACCTATTGATGTTACCATCTCAAAAACCATTTATTTCTTTTAACCTTTGTTTCAAAAATATTTGTCACTTAACAAAAGTTTTTCAAAAAATCATTAACTGGTTTAAAACTGCAAGCAGTACTTTGATGAAATTACTGTTTGATCAGCAGTACTTTGAATAAAGTACTGATATATCAAAAATTTATTGAATTAAAAATTCATACCAGTTATTCATCCTCATCAGCCATAGTAGTCCATCTGATAAACAATTTGATGATCATTAAAGCAATTTCATTGTCTTCTTTAACTTTCATTCCATGCTCTAGCATTCTCCTCATAAGATCTGCTGTAAGAGGATATCTTCTATCAGCTAACATGTGAATCATTGTCCCATCTTCTAGCTCTAGAACATGTACTCCAGATTCTTCAAAGAATCTCCAGCAAACAATCTCCCAAGCTTCTTGGTTTTTCCAGATCCAGCAGTACTTGTTTCTTCAGTTTCCCAAACAGTTGTGAGATCCCCAAGTAAGACTAAACCAACTCCTTCTGATGTATTATGTTCAAAATAATCTCGCACCAAATGATATAAATGAAATAAATCCACCATATCTATTATGTGCAATAGATCCCATAACATGTTGAATGTTCTGAAACTTTCATCTTCTCTATGAAACATCAGATAACTTTCATCTTTTGACTTTACAACTTCAAAAGTGATTATTGGAGATTTGTTCATCTTCATTTCATCATCATCTTTCGAATACTCAAATTCTACAATCCTTAAGTAATTCTTCAGTTCATCATTTGTTTCAGACCTTAACTCAACTTTCTTTGATGACTGTTAATTTTTAACTCTAGTTATTCTTTTTCTTTTTAAACTTTCTTTTCTTTCTTCTTCTTTGTAAGCATCATCATCTTTAAAATCTTTAATATTATCAACTTGTTTCTGATAATCTTCTCTGACAGCATCATACAATTATTTCATATTAACATAATTCAACTTGTTCAATCCAACATATCCTCGACCTTTTAAATAAGCCATCATTGCATTCCTTTCCTTAGCAAGATTTGGTCTTCTTGGTAGAGAAGAAATAGGAAGAGGTGATGGTATAACAGCTTCAGCATTCAATTCTTCTTGTAATTTCCTAGCTGCTTCTTCATTCATAGCTTCTTCATTATCAACTTCAGCATTCAACTCAGCTTGTATCTTTCTAGCTGCTTCTTCATTCATAGCCACTTGAGCAACTCTTATCTGTGCTAAAGTAGGTTTCTTTTTCTTCTTTGTCTCTACCAACTTGCCTTTTCCTTTATCTTTTGGATCAATAACAGGTTTAGAAACTCTTGGTTGTTCCTCTTCTTGCACTCCTGGAATACTAACACCCATTGGTTTAGATAAATCATGCAAAATTTCAGCAATGGTTTCATCATCACTTGCTGATGTATAGGTTTAGGTGTATCAGCTTCCTTTTCTGGTATAACTGTTGAAGGACCAGCTTCTTCTTCATGTAACACAGTTGAAGGACCAGCTTATTCTTCATGTAACACAGTTGAAGGACCAGCTTCCTCTTCAAAATCTAATACTCTTGGGGTAATCAATTCCTGCCTATAGGTTCCTTGTTGTTGAAAAGCAGTACTTTGATGTTCAGTACCTTGATCATCAGTACTTTGAACCTTAATTCATTCTTCCTCAGTACTTTCAATGTTGACTTGTTCTTCAGTACCTTGAGATTCATTCTCCTTTTCTTCATGAAATTCAGCATCTTCTTTCAAATTCTCTTCTTCTTGATTCCTCCCCAATTGGACAGAAGAATGTTGTTTAACCTGTTTGCCTTTGGTGGTCTTCTTTAAATGCTTGCGCTTCTTCTTTTCAGCTTTGACCCATAGCCTGTGATGAGTAACCAATGGCCATACAAAATTCTTCAATCTTCTAAACTTAAGCTTCAACTTCTTAACCTCAGTAGCCTGTTTATCAAAAGATTTCTGCAATCTGACCATCGCCCTTGTCAGAGTATAATTATCTAACACTAATCTTTCAGGTGGTATAGGAACAATATCTCCTCCAGAAGATGATGATAACATAGGAACATCTGGTGCTGGTGATGCCATAGGAGGAGTAGTATGATAGGATGAGGTGGGAGAAACTTCAGTACCTTCATTAACATCAGAATCATGCAAAGCAGTACCTTGTGTTGAAGTTTCTTGAGATGCAGCACTTTGAGAAGTAGTACCTTCTCTTTCATCACTTTTTGCAGCCTCATCTCTTATAGCTTGAACAATCTCCATCATTGAAGTAGTCAATGGAGTGTCCCTGCCAGTGAATACATCACTTTTCCTTGCCATAAATGTAAAGATCTTAGCGGGATGCACCACAACAGGTAGTAGATCAGTAGGCTTAGGTACATCAGCAAGTTGTTTGTTCAGAAACACTTGAATAAACCTTGGATACATCAACCGTCTTGAACCATGAGAGATGTGTGATAGCATTCCATCTAGAATCAGCCTTGAAAATTTGAAAATTCGATCTGTAGCTAATCCCACTATAGCAGATGCTATGTTAGATCCAAATTGCTCCCATGATGTACTCTTAGCAATAATACAATGAAGTAGTACATGAACTAAATACTTCCATTGAGGACAAAATAAAGGTTTCCTGAATGTTTGTTCAGTTAAAGACCCTTCATAACCAATGTTGCTAAATGTATCCCAAATCAGTTGCTTATCAAAACGAATAGCCCCTTCTTCATCACTAAATAATAAGTCTTCACGAATAGAGGCTTCAGTAACTTTCACAGTTCTCCCAGCAACTGTTGCTTGAATATATGCATCATCATTCTCCATATGAACCCTAGCAGTTGCCCAAAATTGTTGAATCCAGGGCTCAATAATATCTGGTTCTACTAAAAGCGCATAACTAATCGGCGACCCAGTGAGAAAATCAATAATATCATGAAAGATAACATTAGCTTCAGTCTTGTCTAAATTTGCCACCATGTTGTGTTTTGAAACTGTATTACGATTTCCCATGTTGAATATATGTTCACAAAAAGTGAGATAGCGAATAATATGGGTGAAAGAGATAGAAATATGGAAAAGATTATAAGCGATCAATATGAGAGGGAAATTCGGAGAGTAGTTATTTATAGATGAGATTTAAAAAATCACAGCCCTTAATAACAAAGTTACCGTTAGTAGTAGTTACCCCTCAATATTATCGTTGGAACAGTACTTTGATACGACACGTGTGCAGTAATTCCAAAAACCAGTACTTTCCAAGCAGTACTTTCACAAAATCAATAGACAGTACTTTCCCATTCTCCTCTTTTCAATAGCAAAACGTGAATAGCCTCCCCTCAAACAATGCATAGGACTATACTAACACTAAATAGTCCTCCCCTTAAATGTAGGTCAGTAGTTAATCATGCCAATTCTTACCACCAAGTGATTAAATCTTGAAACATCAAATCCTTTGGTGAGTAAGTCAGCTACATTATCATCTGTGTGAACCTTGACCACATTAATAAGCCTATGCTCATAACAATCTCGGATGAAGTGATGCCTAATCTGAATATGTTTGGTCTTGGAATGATAAACTGGATTCTTCAAAATACAGATTGTACTCTCATTATCAATATTGATAGGAGTATTCTTGAAATTGAACCCATAGTCCAATAGTTGATTATGCATCCACAAAACTTGTCCACAACAGCTTGCAGCAGCCACATATTCTGCTTCAATAGAGGATGTTGCTGCAATAGTCTGTTTCTTGCATTGCCATAAGAATAATCTTCTTCCAAGATATTGGCATCCTCCAGTTGTTGATCTTCTATCATAATTATCACCTGCATAATCACTATCTGAAAAAGCTTCCAAGTGAAAAGGTGAATCCTTTGGATACCACAACCCTAACTTAGGTTGTTGTTTCAAATAACTAAAAATTCTCTTTACTGCATTCAGATGAGAGACCTTTGGTGAGACTTGATATCTTGCACATAGACAAACAGCAAACATGATATCAGGCCTAGATGCAATAAGATACATAAGACAACCAATCATTGATCTGTATAACTTGACTTCAACAGGTTGTCCATCTTCATCTTTTCCCAGTGAGTTGATAGACTTGATAGGTGTTGTTACTGGCTTCATAGCATCAAAATTGAACTTCTTAAGTATGTCAGATACATACTTGTCTTGACTGATAAAAATACCCTCCTTTGACTGCTTAACTTGAAGTCCCAAAAAGAAAGTTAACTCACCCATTGAACTCATTTGAAATTCATTCTGCATTAGCTGCTCGAACTCCTTGACCATAGACTGTTAGGTAGCTCCAAATATGATATCATCAACATACACTTGAACTAACATGATATCCTTTTTGTCTCTCTTTATAAACAAAGTCTTGTCAATAGCTCCCCTTCTGTAACCATGTTGCAATAAGAAAGTAGAGAGCCTCTCATACCAAGCTCTAGGAGCTTGATGAAGACTATAAAGAGCCTTAACCACCTCGTAGACTTTGTTAGGATGTGTAGGATCTTCAAAACCAGGAGGTTGCTTAACATACACCTCCTCTGTGATCTTGCCATATAAAAAGGCACTCTCTTGACATCCATTTGATAAACCTGAAATCCCATATAGGATGCAAAAGCATTCAAATTGCTTCAATCCTTGCTACAGGAGCAAATACTTCATCATAATCCACTCCTTCTTCTTTTCTGTAGCCTTGTGCAACTAACCTTGCCTTGTTCTTGATGACATTCCCTCTTTCAACTCTCTTGACTCTGAACACCCATCTTGTACCTATGACCTTCTTACCATCAGGAAGATCACATAATACCCAAACTTCTTGAAGTCTGAATTGTAGCAGTTCTTCTTGCATAGCTTCAACCCAACTTTCTTTAGTCAATGCTTGAGCAATATTCTTGGGTTCCTCTTGAGAGATAAAGCAAGTAAACAGGCATGTTTGATGGTCCTTATGATTCATTCTGTTTTGTTTATAGAAAAAGCTAAGTAAAGCATTATGAGGTTTAGTAAAACTCTTAGCTTTATGTCTTGTCATCACTCCATAAGTATCATCTAAATTAGTGAAATCAGCATCTGCATTGGAATCTGAGAAAATACCTTCATCTTCAAACTCATCATCAGTATCTTCTAAGTCAGGCATAGTAGGATCATCCAAATCATCATAAATGCTGGTAACAGGTGCAGCAGTACTTTGGTCAAAAGTACTGTCCAAAGTACTGTGAGAGTATTCTGCAGTTTTGGTCTTTTTCTTTGCTTCTTCATAAGCTCTTCTTTGGTCATCAGTATAAGAATGTGCTAAGACATCTTGAAGAAGCATTTGATTTAGTTCATCTTGAATAGATTGATCCTCAGCAGACAATGAGGATTTTGGTGCATCAGTACTTTTCTTTGGTTCAACAGATATTGGTTCTTCATCAGGAACATCATCAGGTCTAATATGGACTCCATGAACAACATACTGTAAATCTTCTTCATTGTGTACAGGTTGATTTTCTTCTCTAATAGGTACATAGTTCATAGAAGGAGTCAAAACTTCAAGATCAAACATCCAATCAGGACCTTTACCCTTCTGATTATCTTGATCTTCTAAAAATTCAACATGAAGATAATCTTGAACCTTCTTAGTTACTCTGTTATACACTCTAAAGCCTTTGATGTTGGTGCAGTACCCTAATAGATATCCTTCTTCTGACTTGCCATCAAAGTTGCCCAAATTATCAATAGTATTTAGAATAGTGAGAGGACATCCAAAAGGCTTCAGAAATTGTATGTTGGGTTTAATTCCCATCAGCAACTCTTAAGGTATCTTCATCTGGGGTTTTGTAACTGATACTCTGTTAAGCACATAGCAAGCAGTACTTACAGCTTCAGCCCAGAATTGAATAGGTAAAAGAGAATCTGCAAGCATAGTTCTGGCTGCTTCAATCAAAGTCCTATTCTTTCTCTCTGCAACACCATTCTGTTGTGGTGTTCTTGCAATACTGAACTCCCTCTTGATACCTTTGTTAGCGCAAAACTCATCCATAAGTTTGTTCTTGAATTCAGTGCCATTATCACATCTAATACCTCTAACCTTGAGTCTCAGTTGGTTTTCAAGTGCTATTATAAGATTATGGATAGCATCAAAAGTATCATCTTTAAATCCTAAGAAAAATACCCAACTGAATCTACTGCAATCATCTGTCACAACCAAGCAGTACTTTTTCTTGTTTAGGCTTGCAATTGCAACAGGTCCAAATAAATCCATATGTAACAGTTCCAATGGTTCTCTAACAGTCCTTTCCTCAAGCTTCTTGCATGAAGCTTTGTGTTGTATACCCTTCTTGCACGCCAAACAGGAGTGATCATTCTTGTAAGTCTTTGAAGGTAAACCTCTAACAAAATTTCCTTTGACCAGTTTGTTTATATTCTTGAAATTCACATGGCCCAATCTTCTATGCCACTGATGTGCTTCTTCAGATGTTGCTTTTGCCACTAAACATGTAGCTCTTCCTGAAGAGTGAAGACTCTTCATATCCATACTGTACACATCATTTGTTCTTGTTACTCTAAGTACTACTAAGCTATTATCAACAGGTTTGAATTCAGGGGAAAGGATGAGACATTCTGTGTCAGTGAATAACACATGATGCTTTTTATCACAGATTTGAGATACTGACAGTAAGTTGAACTTGAGCTCCTTCACATATCTAACATTCTCAAAATATATGCTCCCTGTCTTGATGGTTCCTTTTCCAGTTATTCTTCATCCATTGGGATCATTCCCAAATGCAACTCTTCCTCTACAAATAGATCTAAAATCTGACAGAATCTCCTTGTCTCCTGTCATGCTTCCAGAGCAACCACTATCCACAATAAGATGATCTTTAAGCTCCTCCTCTGGGTTGCCCTGTATAAAGATAAAAGAGTTAGTGTCTTTTAGGAACCCAAGCCATTACTGACTTGTGTTCCCCTTGTGGAGTAACATACTCAAATTCTTTGAGTATGTAATCTTCACAGTTTTTGTAGATAGAATCAAGCATTATATTTTGTTTTAAAACTTGTGGTGAACTTTCAGCAAAAATTTCTTTTTCAACAAAAATTTCTTTTTCAACAAAAATCTCCTTTTCTTTTACCACAAAATCATCTGTTTCACCAGTACATGTTGAAAGTACTATTTGTTCATCATCAGTACTTTCCTTCTTAACCCATTTAGTTTTAACTTCTGGTGTAGAGTTCCTTGATCTAGCTACTCTTCTGGAATTGTAACTCCTTATAGATTGATAGTAATTAGGTCTCCTAGGACTCCTATTCCAAGAGGTGGTTGGTGAAAACTGAGTAGTACTTTGAGAAAGTACTGTATTTTGCTTAACAGTACCTTGGAAAGTGTTTGAAGGTACTGGAGTTTTTGAGAAGGGTCTTCTCTGGTGAGGGTACCTGTATTCTGGTGATAAGTTTCTGTGATTGACCCTATTTGAATGGTTCCAAGCTGGTCTATTTTCTCTTGGTTTTTGGTTGACAGATCTGTTCTTAGGAAACTTACTTAGGTATTCTGAATGTAAGTCACAGTCCTTAATCAAATGATCAGGACTGAAACAAACAAAACAGAGTTTTTGTTCTGTAATCCCAAAATTTCTTCTTCTATATGTATTACCAAACCTATCCTGATTTCTAGGTGAATGATTAAAGCTGTTTTGACCAAAATTATCCCAAAAAGGTTTAGTATGATTGTGAAAAGTTTTTCTTAAAGGTACTGCTGAAGGTGTAGCAGTACTTTGAGGTGTAGCAGTACTTTGAGGTGAAAGTACTGCTTGACTTTTAGCACCATCTACCTTAGGTGTCTCAACTGTTTCCTATTGGGTTTCAGACTTAGATTGACCAATAAGCTTCTTTCTAAATTCTAGGTTGTCCACACCAAAACGAGAAATATCAGGTCTTATGGGTTGATGACTACCAGTGGGATGTGGGACGGCATGATAACCTTTGTCTTTGGTATATTCTGGAGGTGGATCACTAAATGATTCCTCATTACTAGATGTGTCAACATATTTAATAAGCTCATCATCACTAGTGGTTATATCCTCAAAATGAAGGTTATCCTTATCACTAGGTGGGTTTTCATCTACACTACTGAAATCCATACCAAAACCTAGACCAGTTCTATTGTAAGCTCTTCTTTGTTTTTGAACATAAGAAACATGAGAAAGACCAGATTCTTTCCTGGCATCAAACTTAGCTAACAAATCATCTCTCTCCTTAGTCAGTTTCTCAATTTCAGAAATCTTACAATTTAACTTCCATTCACTTAATTTTAACTGATAATCATGTTGTTCATATTTTTCTGCCCAAGCCATTTCATTATTTTCATGTGTTATAATTTTGGCTTCCATATACTCTAAGGGTATTTGATAACCTGCTACCTCAGACCTAGCTTTTACACAATTATCTCTTTCAATCACATAACTATTAAGGACTTTTTGATAAAAGTCATGATAGTTTGAGCATACCTCAGAGATAGGAGTTGAGCTTGTTGAAGTAGCCATCATAGCAAGTAGAACAAGATCATCTTCACTCTCCATGCTCCAGTCAAAGCTTCCCAAACTATCTTTCGACTCTATAGCAGCATGTCCAGGTTCCTTATCAAAAGCTGTGCTCCAGTCAAACTCTTCCATATAATCTTCCACATCTACCATACAGTAGGTTACTGGTTCATCATCAAACTCAGCACTCCAGTCAACTTCTGATAAATTCTCTTGAGCAACCAAAGCTTTTGTTTCTGTAATAGGAATTTCTTTCAACTCTAGCTTTGGTTTCTCAGTCATCCTGTTTGCTTGATATTTAGCAAACCTACATTCCCTTGCAAAATGTCCAGTCTTTTGACAATTGAAGCATTCAATCTTGGATTTGTCAAAAGTGATTCCCTGTTTTGGCTTGAAGTCAATGCCTCTTCCTGTCTTCTACGTAAACTTCTTTATCCTTGCAGTGATCATAGCAACTTGCCACCTGATATCAATTTCTTCAAGAGCATCCTCTTCAATCTGTGAGAGGTCTTCTTCATAAGTGACCGATAGAGAAGCTTGTTGTGCAAAGAAGGAGCATACAACTTCATCTGAGTGGATGGTTGGTGAGGCTTGCTGAACAGTGGGGGTAGAATAGGAAACTATACTTTGAGAAACAATACTTTGAGTAGGAGAAGCAGTACTTTTGGTGGAAGTACTGCCCCTATTTTCAGATGATAAAAAGGCAATACTGTGAGATTTGGAACTGGTTTGGCCATTCATCTCATGCTCATACACCTTCAGATGATTGTAGAGATCATCAAAGTCCATAACATCCAACCCAGGTTGTCCTCTGATCATTGTAGCTATCACATGCCATGTCGACGGCAGACTCCTTAAAAACTGAGATTAGCATCTTCAACTGAAACTTCTGCTTTGTATAGCTCCAACATACTGAGAAGATTTTGAAATCTCATAAGCAGCATCAAGGTTTTATCTTTCTCCAATAGTGAATGTTTCAAACTGCTGCTTCAACAAATTTTTGTGCATCTTTTTAGAAGCATCATTACCTCCAAACCTTGTTTTAAGAGCAGCCCAAAGTTGCTTAGCATCTTTAGCATCATGGAACTTGAGAAGATGACCATCTGGAATGGCAGACAAGAGAATGTTGAGTGCCTTCTCTTGATTCCTTAATGTTGCTGCTGGTAAGACTGCCTTAGGTGCTTTGGGTTGTCCAGGAATGTCAATAGGGTCTGGAACGACTTCATTACCATTGACAATTATATTCCACAGTGGTTGGTCTGTAATTGCAATGTACTGCCTCATCTTCATGCTCCATAGGTCGTATTCGCCCTTTTTGATGACATGTATCCTCATTGAGGTGATGGAAGGTGGTGGAACACCATCAGTCGAAATCTTTAGGTTTTAGGGTTTCTTCTTAGTCAGAGTTTCCGCACAAGCTCTGATACCACTTGTTGGATCGATGCACTCTAACCAAACTAACTTTAAATAGCTTGTTAAGGTTTAATAATCTCGGATAAATCCTAAGTTATTAACAATGAAACACTGAGTAATATTTATTAAGTACGCGGAATTTACTTAACAAATCTAAGAAGAATATAACTTTAACTTTTTATTAATAACTCTAAATCTGCTTGTTATGCAGATTCTTCAACAACTCTAAAACACTAATAATAATCGTACTTTATGAATACTAAAACTCTTCTCTAAAACTCGTACTTCTAATGCCAATCTAGGGGACCTTTTATAGGCTCAAGGATAACCCTAGCCGGTTTACAATTTGTATCCTTGTACGACAGGTAATCTAAACATAGAATAAACAAAGCTTTCCATAAACGAATATAACGGTTCTTTAGCTTTGCAGTACTTTGACTTCGACAACAGTACTTTGACTTTATCTTTAGCAGTACTTTGACTTTTCCAGAACTTTGTAAATCTTCAGTACTTTAACATTCTTCAGCACTTTCATATCCCAACAATATCTCTAAATATGAATAAATGTTTTTACGGTTTATTTGTATTAACAATCTCCCCCTTTTGTTGATGACAAAACATAATGTTATGATGAGTAAAAATTAAGATTAGATGTATGTTTTGAAATTATATGTAAGTTTTACTTCTTCTCTCCCTTTTTGTCGAAACAAAAAGCGAACCTAACAAAGAAATAAAGTGTGCAAAAGAAATATAATCCACGAAGCACTAACTCTCCATTGACGGTAGCTGCCCCTATAATTGGGCGTCAAGTGAGAAAATATAATACCTACAAAGAAAAAGTTAGTAGTAACATGTAATATAATCTTGTATGGGACGAGAAACAAGATGGAGAGCCAAGATACATAAAAAAAAAGCCTTGTGATAAAATATCAAAGTGTAGTGGTATAGAGGCCACTTACAAAATGACTCAAAAGAAAAAAATATAGAGAATAATAATATTATTCCTTCCATGCTTGTATATGACTAATAATGGAAGTTTTGGTGAGTGATGATGTTGATGCGATCAAGGATGTGGTAGAGAATGAATTGCATCTCGTCCCTTTATTCCATTGTAAGTTCCCAAGTGGATTGACAATGTTCACAATGTAAATGATGAGCGTAGTGTGGGTGGATGGTTTGGTAAGTTTGATTTGTCGATGGCGGAATATGTGGTGGAAATGGTGGAAAATATGGATCAAAATCCATGATGTTGGTGAGTGGTGGAGGATAAGAACCTAGATGTTCTTGTAAGATAATAGGAGCTAGAGGTGGTGAGGTTGTAAGATCTTTGTATAGTGTGTTTGGAGATGTTGGTGGTGTTAAAAAGACTAGTTCTTTTGGGTTTAAGTTGGAAACTAGTTGGGTAGATTTGGTTTGTTGAATGGTGTGGGTAGTGGACTAGACACGGTTAGTGGGATTATTTTCGGAGTCTTAAGAAGTTCCGATATGGTGATTTTAGGTGGAGACTCGGTAGATGAACTTGTTGCAGATGATGGAGGTGCTAAAACAGAATCATTTGGTGGTGAATGAGTAGTTGGTGATGGACTTTTTGACAATGGTTTAGCTAAACAACAAGGCCGGATGCTAATCCGTGCGGTTCTTCTAGATTTGGGTAGTGGTACTATGGAAGGTGGTAGGATAAAGTTTTGGATTTCTTGAAGAAGATTGTTTTCACTAGGTGGTTCATCAGTGTTGGAAGATCTCTTGGATGACATGATGATGATTGTTTGTGAGGTTGAGAGTGATGGATATGCAAGCATTTTGGAACCTTATTTATAGAGAAAATAATGCATTGGAGTGAATGCTAAAACCAAAATGTGGACTAAAATCTAATGATTAGATATGAATGTAAGGCATGCGATCATGAGAACACAAGCATTAAGTAACATACTCATTAGTGAAAGAGCTAAAATAATGAAAATATGAAGGTTTTTAGCCAAAGTGAGAAAAATAGAAGAGAATTTTTACTTCTGTCCCACGGTTCCCGCGGATCCATTCCTTTAGGGAACCGTCCAGCGTAAAAGCTGCGATCCGTGGTGCTGGTGATCTCAGGCAGCTCAAAATTTTCCTTTTTGGAAACATTGGTGCCTAGTGTGTGCCAATATACAAACCATTTGGAGTTGCCTATCTCGATTCCTAAAAAGAGAAAAATAAACGAAGAAAGGAAAAAGCATATTAATATGTGAGATAACCCGAGTGCTCCTTCATTCATTTTTGCTTAAATGAATGTACCCGAAAACACATATTAGCTATGTGTTCCCTTTAGCATTCAAAAGACATGAGATGCAATGAAAACGGGTTTTTACTCTCTATTAATAATGAAAAGGTGTGTCCTAGACGTGAGAATGTTTTTTAGGAAAGTGATACGGGGAGAAGTATCCTTTTAGAAAGCATTCCGAAAAGTTTCTTGAATAAAAAGAAAGTTTATCTTTAGTTTTGAAAATCCCATATTGTTTGTGAGTTGTGTGTGAACTAGAGATCCTAGACTCAGAAAAGAAGGTAAGGCTAACGTTTACATACATTGTAGAATTGAGAAACATAATACGATGATTGTTCCATGAGACCAAGACCAAGACGAAGCAAGTTGAATTGTTCCCGCTTCAATGGTTTGGTGAGAACGTCGGCTATGTTGTCTTCGGATGATACCTTCTCAATAAAAATGTTCCCCTTTTGAACATTGTCTCTTAAGAAGTGATGATGGATCTCTATATACTTGGTGCGAGATTGCAACACCGGATTCTTGCTTAAGTCAATAGCACCTTTGTTGTCGCATAAAATGGCTATGTCACTTAGATGAATGCCGTAGTCAACTAACGCTTGTTTCATCCATAGTGCTTGTTGGCATGCTTTGCCAGCATAGACATATTCAGCTTCGTTTGTTGATATGGCAAATGCCGTTTGCTTCTTCGAGAACCAAGACGTTAAACAACATCCCATAAAAGTACATACACCACTTGTACTTTTTTGGTCAACATAATCACCTGCATGGTCAGAATTCGCATATACAATAGTTTCTACCCTCGTTCCCTTAGGATACCATAATCTCAATTGAGTCGTACCATTAATGTATCTAAATATTCTTTTGACGGCTTCTAAATGTGAAGTTTTAGGGTCTTCTTGAAACCTAGCACATAGACAAACACTAAACATGATATCCGACCGACTAGCCGTAAGATAGAGAAGACTACCAATCATGCCACGGTATTTTGTGTTATCAACGGATTTATCGTCTTCATCTTTTGTAAGTTTAGTATCAGATGACATTGGTGTTCTTATGGGTTTTGACTCTTCTAAACCAAATTTCTTTAACATTTCTTTTATGTATTTGGATTGATTAAAGAAGATACCATCTTCTAGTTGTTTGATTTATAGACCAAGAAAGAAACTTAGTTCTGCTATCATACTCATTTAAAACTCATCATGCATAATTTTTTAGAAATCATCACACATGTTGACAAGTCGATCCAAATATAATATCGTCCACGTATATTTGAACAATAATTATATGTGATTCCTTTTTCTTTGTAAAAAGTGTATTATCAACTAACCCCACGGTATAGTTGTTTTTAATTAAAAATGATTTGAGTCTACCATACCAAGCCATAATATAACATTAATAACTTGATATGTTTATGTTACACAACAAAACGATACAATGTCTCTTATTAAGTTACATTTGGTAGGCTGAATGCCACAAAACTATACAAGGTGTGATCTATGTCTAACTTCTAGGAGTCTACTATGTGTTCCTCCGTAAGTATAGCTTAAGAAAATGTTCCTCCGTAAGTATAGCTTCACTGTACGCAATCATAATTGAATGGATCTAAGTCAAGAGCTTGTTGAACAGTGTCCAATTCATGACGAAGTTTCACGACTTTATCATGAATATTACCCTCATTAAAAAGCAATCTCCAAAGCGGCTTCTTAAGAGATTTAAGCTTATTCACCACTTGAAACATGTGAAAGCCACTAAAAGGCTTACACCAATATTCCTGAACCTGTAATTTAAACTGAGAATTCTGCACAAGGATGTTAGAAAACTTAAAGGGCCTAGGTTTAAATTTAAAGGAAGTAGGAATATTAAGAATAGCAGGAAAGTGATCAGAAATATGGTACGGTTGAAATATAGCATGAGCTCCAACAAAAGAATCCGTAAAACCAAGATTAGCCATAATACGATCAATCTTCTTCAATGTACCATCAACACCTTAGGCTTTTGATTCCAAGTGAATTGTAACCAGGTCCGATTAATATCAGCCACCTCGATCTTATAAACACACTCTTTAAACTCCCTCATAGCTATATCAATTACCGAGGACCCCGCTGCATTGTCTTTCAAATTCAAAGCCTGCTTGTGCGCACCAAGATTATCCCAAAGAGGTCTCCGATGCGTGTACCTGTTATGATCATAAACAAAAGAACAAAAAAGCTTCTTTTTATCCTCCTTGAAACGAATAAATGTGTGAATAACTTGGTCCGTCATTTAAATCACATTCAGGTCAACATCATCCAAGTTCCAACCTAAAATTATACGAAAAACCTTAGCACATAAAACCTGAAGACGAGAACCTGACGAACCTCCTTTTGTTTAGGGGATTGGTTCATTCCCCTTATATTCCATGAGGCAATACTATACATGAGGAACCTCACTAGAGGAAGTGCTTGCTTCCTTAAGATTAATCTTCTTAGTGCTCGATTTATCAAACATATCCATGGCCTCATCAACTTCACTATCACTATCCAACGTATACGTACCCGCGTCCTTAAACGTACTAGAAGCAATGTCACCCATCTCGAATGGATCCTCGCCACTAAGAGCCGCAAAGAAATTTTTCAATGAGACTAAATGAGATGGAACATTACCTTTACTGATCATCGCGTTTGTAGACACACTAGGGACACTCGTACCATTTTTCCTTTCATTGCCCAGATCACTAGTAGAAACATCCTTATTACTATCATTGCCCAAATCGTTAGGAGAGGGATGAGGTCTAGTAGAAGTAGTACTAATATCAGGTTATGAATCCACGTTAACACCACTCGAAGAAGATGTCCCTCTACCTTTCTTAGGCTGCCATCGATAATGAAATGAAACCTTCGGTTTAGTAAGCCGAATACCATCAATGTGCTTTTCCTTAGTAGCTTGCTTACCTTTACCCTTACGCTTGTTGACTTCCACAAATCCATCATCATCTACAACTTGTTTCACATTAGTAGCAATGTTTTTAGGACACGCCTCATCAGTATGATCAAAAATCTTACAAGTTTCACATCTTGGTGGCTTCCATTCATATTCGACATCAACACGCTCCAAAGAATGCCCACTCCCATTAGGAAAAGGAATAACCACCACCAAAGAATCCAATAACGCATTACAAGATGAAACTTCCACAAGAGCACGAGCATACGAATTTCTACCCCATGAGTTGAGACACATGGTGCTAGTATACGAATCCAACATAATTGGACGGCCTATTTGTGTTGTAATCAAGCTCAGCCCAATCTCCGAATAAGCTACAATAGGAACGTTATGTAACTTGACCCAAATTGGAACCGATGTAATCTCATCCTTTTTAAGCTTAGAGTTAGCAGTCCAAATATTCAAAATGATAGGAACAAGACGAATTAACCAAGGACCAAATTCTAAGACTTGATCCATACCCTCTTTGGTTGCGAACTGAAACAAGAAAAATCCATTATTCAACATAACCCGTTCCAAACCAAATTTATCCCAAGTATTCTTCACATAATTCTCCACTATGGGAAACGCAAGTCGCCTCCTAATAAAATAGCCATAAAGCGTATTAGTGAACCTAGATGAAACCTCATCAACCGCTTCTATTGGAGTAGTGACATTCGCCCCCACAACACAACTCTCATTACGCATTTCAACAATTTTAATAGCCTTGGGAACACTTTGAGATTTAAACATGGCAGCATAAGGTGTTTTTAAAGGCTCATTATGCATAGAGTTTGACGAATCAGTAGCAAGGCTAGTATTAGGGGGTAAATTCGTACCAACAGGTGTAGTAACCCCATTTCGTAATACTTACCTCAGCCATGCAAGGACTCCCACCAGAAACCTCAATATTCGAATCAATAATAGGATCAACCAAATTACCCTTAACACAACTCGACATACCATCCTCAATAGAAACATTAGTATCAATATTAAATTTCAAAACTGAAGACATACCTTGCCCAACAGGATTGGCGTTAATAGGAGCATTAAAATTCGAGTTCGTAGAGGGCACGATACGGTGAGCTTTTTTCAAAATCGACTTAAGAATCGGAGCATCCCCTAACAGATTTGAAACCTTAGCACCATTTGAAGCATTCGCAGATTTTTTACCAACTTGACTATCCAACGACAATGAATTCTCCATAGCCAATAGCAGCAAATAAATAAACCAAAGAAAAAACCCTAGATGACGATTGACCAACAACAGCGGCAGCGCAAAAACCTCAATAACAAAACCCTAAAATGGGTTTAGTAACAACATATAGACAAAACTCTCACATGATTAATGATTGGGAACAATTCAACGCATTAATGAATGTAAATCAGGACAAGGATAATTACCGAAACCCTAAAAATCCAACGCAACACCCTACCACAAAACGAGCGGCACCCTAATAAAAAACCAACTAAAAGGAAAAAATCAAAGATTAATCCACAAGAGTTGGAGTGTTATAGAGGATTAAATATGATTAGCATATATATATATATATATATATATATATATATATATATATGTATATATATATATATATATATGTATATATATATATATATGTATATATATATACATATATATAGATATATATGTATATATATATATATATATATATATATATATATATATATATATATATATATATATATATATATATATATATATATATATATATATATATATATAAAAGACCCGACTTTTATATATATATTTGTTAAAAGTTTCAAGAAGTATATCTCATTTGTAAATAGTTTATATATAGTTTATAGAAAATTTATATAACTCGTATGAGATTTTCTATTTACTTGGTTCGATTTAATGTCAAAAGTGGAATGATATGTTTATAACTCGGTTGCTAATGGATGGAAAGATGTGTTATATGTTTCAAAAGTGTGTTATAACTTTTAAAATCATTAAGATATTAACCCAAAAACACTTTATTTTTTTTGTAAGGTAGTAGTAAAATTGTAGTTTACTTTATGGTGTAGTGATAAGGTGGCAACTTAGTTTGTAAAATAATTCATAAAGTAATTCGTAAAATAACTTATAGGACAAACGAAAACAATTTATTGTAATATTTTATGTATTTGGATGGGTAATATCCAAGACCCATGACCCATAACCATGGAGCTAATCCATAACCCATGACCCATTGCATGACATCACACATGAAATCATGTTGGTTATTATCCATGACCCATGACCCAATGTCCATGACCCATGATCCAAGACCCATGACCCATTGTCTAGATACATTTTATCTTGTTTGGTACCTGTAACACCCCCAAAATGGCTCAGCGGAAGCACATAACCCATGGGTTGCTACTAAATTGATATCACAACACAAGTATAGAACAACTGATTTTCATTAATAACTTTCATTCATTGAAGTAAAACAAGTTTACAAGATTTGTTTAGTGCGGAAATACAGGCCCATAATAAAATGGTCCCCATTCAAGTTTATCAAAGGGATCTATGACCATGCCTTGCCTTTGTCTTGCGCCTCCAAAGTTAAGGTATCACCTTAAAACCTGAAAATACATGCTAAAAAGTGTCAACACGAGGTTGGTGAGTTCATAGGTTTGTTTAAATAACATTTTAGTATACCATTTAGGTGAGTTTAAAACATTCAGTTTTGATGACCATTATGTCTCGCATAATGTCATGAAAGTTCACGTTTACCTTAGAATAAAACATTATTTATGGACCGAAATGTGACAACTCGCAATTTCAAGTCATTTCTCAAGTTTCACTATTTCATCATTTATCGTAAACTAGGTTTACGAGTATCAAATTCGCGTAACCTTAATGGTTTAGCTGCGAATTCATGAACGATCATCAAGGGCATTTCATAGTCTACATTTCATTGGCATCATTATCATCATATTAGTTCATGCATGGTTTTGCATTTTACCTTAAACGCGTAATTTTCATATTAAATAAACGCTATCGCGTAAACATTATTTTGAACATTTGATCCGACACTTCCAAATATATTCCTAATATATTTTTATACTCATTTTAAGACTGTAAAAATAATATTATGAGTTTACCCAGTGTTTTAAATTTATTTTGTATATAAATTGTTATATTTATATAATTACGACGGTTTTCGTAAAAACTACACGATAATTATTATTTCACTCAAATTTTACAAGGAATGTATTTTTATAATTTTTATGACTTCAATATATTTTATTTTGATCCGTTAAAATTTATTTTTAGCTAACGCTACCCTAAATGCTTAAATATATACACATTACTAACTATGCTTATACAAATATACATTTACATTACATACTTAATAAAAGGAAAAAAATAAAAATAAACTAGCTAACTCAAACCCCCTTGTCGACATACCAAGATGAGTCACACCATTTTCACTAAATATCTTTACATATCTCATTTTATACTCTAACATACACATAGATACTAAATCATACAAAGTGTAAAAACAAAAAAAAATATCTTTTCCTCTCTTCTCTCTTGAAACCGGCAACCATAAGGAAGAAGAAGGAAACCATAAAAATTTTCCTAGTCAAGTTTATACACTCTAGTATCACTCTTGATTAAGGTTTTGAAATAAAAACCTTGGGTGATTAGGATAAAACCATTGATCATAAACCTCATCAAGTTAACTAGTAAGCATCTCATGTCCATTTTTCATCTTTCATATTTATTTCATATTCATTTCATCATATTTGAGCAAAACATGCAAGTCTTATGGATGTTTATACCACTTTTTCATTGTTTTTAAGAGTTATATATATTTATGTCATCCTATAATTATTTCTTGTAATATATCACTCTTGGTGCTGTCTAGGAAACCATGACACTCTAAGAAGGTGTATGGTAGGATTAGAATAGCTTCGGAGTTGTTTTGAATGGATTAGAATAGGTTTGACGCGAGAAAAACTCATTTCGACAAGTTTTTAAAAGGGTCTGTCCTTATTTTCGAAATCTGGAATTTTCGACAGTGGATAAAAAAATTTTGCCTAGATATTTAGAAAATACACTTTAAAAAGAAACCGTGGCCGCTTGAACGGATTAAAACGGAGTTATAACGAAGAAGTTATGCTATTTTCAAGTTTGACGACGAAAAATAATTGTTTCAGAAAATTCAGCATGTAATCTCGACTTTTTACGAGTCAAAAATGAGTCTTAAGCGTTATAAAATGTGTCAACTTATCAAAAATATATTAGTATATATTATTACGATTCCGAGGACATATAAAACGTAGAAAACGGACTTGTAACGATTAAATTACACGCGGTTTAACAAAGTTTCCGTAACTTTATTATATAAGAAAAATTAAAATATTTCTAATAGACACATACTACGGCAACGAGGGACCATGTTGAGGGTCGTTTTTAACAATGACGGAGTACTTTTTATAAAATGATGTCTTCTAGTAAAAGTAAGTTCGCCAATCATATTTTCCAAAATGTCCGACCGTTTGTCAAGTGGAGTTGTAATGAATTAAATACGGTCACTTAAACTTTGCCGAAAAACCACTCTTAAACGATATTTTGGACTAAAGTACCATACTTAACCTATATTTTTCTTTGTGATCAAGACCTCTAGGATGGAAACTTAAACACTAAAACTTTGAGATAATGATACGAGCTTCCCAAAACTGTTGAGTTTGTTTCCTAACGCTCGACGTGCACCATTTTACGACTAGATTTTAGAGGCCGTTTTAGTCACTTACATGGAAATTTCAACGACATTATTTTTACGACGAAAAGTTATAATCTCTTAATAAATCACTAAATGATTATCGTCGGATATCATTTCAACGTAAATACATGTAAAGTAATTTAAAAATGGTCAAGACGTTAGGAGATTATTTTTCGACGATAAGTGTTATTTTCAAAATTCACAAGTGGTATAGATATCGTACGAATTGCATGCATAACATTACATTGTAACTTATCATATATCATATCATTCATAATAGGTTCGAGTTAGAGATTCACACTACATTTCGGTGTACTCACTTTTGCCATCGCATCATTGTCCAAGTGAGTCATAGCCCCACTTTTCTTGTTTTAATACTTTTATTAAACTCGTTGGGGGAGATACATGCTCAACAACTTTTATGGCAAACATGATTATTTGCAAACTATATGTTTATCTGAACTGAATGTTAGTCATACAAAGTAACAGTATCGCCATACTTAGAATTTCTATATCATGAATCATTGAGCTAACTGACTTGGTATGATCACGATCTAACGGACTTGGATAATGTTGAACTAACGGACTTGGTATAGTCATGTACTAACGGACTTGGTACAATCATGGTCTAATGGTCTTGGCATAACATTGAACTAATGGTCTTGGTACAATCCTGAACTAATGGTCATGGAACAATTTGAAACCGTACGAATTATGTGTTATATTAAGTAACTATGGATACATTAAGTTATGCACTATTTTGTGAATTCATTTGACATCATGCGCTTGAACATAACTATACACATTTCGGCAGTGGGTTGTGAACACACAGGTTGCAAGTTTTGTATGGGCGGAACTTGGAACTGGGTGGATTTACAAGGCCTTTGCTGCATAAACGATTTTGAAAGGCTTTACATTTCAACACAAACTCTATGAACTCACTCAACCTTTGTGTTGACACTTTTTAGCATGTTTTATCTCAGGTATCTTGGGCATACACTTCATGGCATGCATATGGGCATATCATAGAGTCGTGGTGACGACGCGTCTAACAGGGATTTTATGCACTTTAAAACATCGTTTGGATTGTATCAAATTTATTTTCGTACATAGTAACTTTCATTTGGGACCTATACTTTGTAAACTCTGATTGTTTTAATAAATCAAACGATGTGTTTTCCAAACGACACTTTAGGTCGTTCAATATAACTGTGATTGTGATGCTATGACAGTCAATCCCCAGGAATTCCATTCCGCTGCAAAACAGGTAATTTGGCGGTGTGACACGAAAGTAGGGTATATGTACATTATAACGAATATAATGCCATATATTATATCTATTACTGTAAAACCCTAAAAATCTAAAACGTGTGAAAAGACTACTTTGCCCCTCTAACTTAATATTTATAAAATACATGAAATATGTCAAGCTCCTTAGATGTTTTAACTTAACTTACGAATAATTATCAAACTTTAATCCACATTATCCTCAATGTCATGAAATTGGACTTAACATATGATTCGAGGCTTAACGAAACTAAAAGCTACAACCACCGAATAAATATCGTGTACAAAAATCGACCAACACCTATGTTAAATTCACTCCACACGTTTTTATATTTGCTTGGGCCAAAAGAAAATTAAAAATAATTAACATTTCAATACAATCTAAAGCTAATTATTTATGAAAGTTGGAAAATTGATTTGATTTTGGTCTCCCCATATCTCAGCCGAAATTCCCTCTCCATTAATTTCATTGATCACGTTTTATATATTTACCATATTACTCATTCGAAAAATAAAACGCTTCCAGACCATAAAAACACAAGTGACGGCAAAATAGTTTTTTTTTATCTTCTTTCATTCGACCATAGGCGAGCAAGGGGCATGGAAAGGTGTCTCACGATGGTGCTATTAATCGTGGGTTCTCAGTTCGAGGGTTGTGACCTTGGTCGTGGGCTGCTAGGCGAAGGATTGGCTGGTTGGTTTCGAATTTGTCTTGGGATTCTGGTTTCTCCCACTCGATCTTGCATCAAGGGTAACGTGTCAATCTCGTTTCATTTCTCCTTTCTCATCATATTTTGTAAATCGTGTTAGGCCTCCATTTTTGAATGCATGTTGTCAAATAAAGCTCTCACATAAAATGATCATATGAAATCATATCTTCGGACACATAAAATAATGAAACTATGACAGGCTCTAGTTGCACAACAATATCCGCGATATGCAGAGATCATAAGTAAAAGATAGTGAATGAATATGTCCACGAACTTACCAATTGAATAACAATCTGATAACTTGTAAGTTGTAACCTGAAGGAAAAACATATTTATAAAATGATAAGACACATGACCTGAGGTAAAGCCAATATCTCTTAATTAGAGTAAATGTTGAATGATTAATCTCATGTAAATATCGAATGGTTATTTAATGTGAATGTCGAATGTCGTTTCTTGGGAAAGCTAAGTGTTCAGTTGCTATTTCATGTCGAATGGGTTGTCAAAAGAGTCAAGTATTTCGTGTGTTAAAAAGGTCTTCATGTACACGTTAAGAGTCGAATGGGAGGTTTATACTTGGCTTGTGAGGTGAGTTCGAGGGTGATTGCGGGACTTATGAGTGAGTTATACGATACGTTAAAAGGGTGTCGTGGAAGTTGAGTCAGAGGTTAGTCGTTATGCGTGATCACCACGTCGTGTCGGTCAGTCTCTTGAGCTGCGAGCCAGGGCAAATTCTATAAGCAAGTTCGAATGAATGTTTGAATCATAACTTTGAATCTGAAAACGTTTCATGCAAATTACAATTGAATGGATTTTAATATTAAGGTTATTTTCACTTTTAACCTTTACTTTTGGAAATTGGCACATGCAAACCCTAAGGTTTTAGAAGTTTCGCATATCAAACCCTAAACTTTGACAATTATCATATTTAACCCCGGACCTTACTAATAAGTTATTAAAACCTTAAGTCTATTAAATTGTCATTTATGACCCTAAAGTATTAAGATTACTTGAATATGAAAATTTACTAAATATAGAAAGTTCTTAATTTGAAAAGTTACTTAATTCGGATAGCCGTCTAATTTGGGAAGTACGTAACTTAGTAAACTTAATTATTGGAAGTTACTCATTCGGTCAACTTACTAAATATGGAAAGTTATTAAAAATGGAAGGAAACCCTAAGTATAAATATTTATGAATCCTAAAACTATGAAATGGTTACTAAAACTTAAACGATCATTATTCGTGTAGATCCGCGGAGGAAGGAGTAGCCTTTGAGTTCCTTATGTGTTCTTGGTGAATTGAGTTATGGTTTGAGGTACAGATATTCTATCCCTTTTCAGTAGGGGTTTCTTATGATTCGTTTACATCTTGCGATATTAGCTTTGAACCGTTATATTTTACACTGAGCCTTCTTATTAGGGCTTCCCTTTAACTTTGCTTCGTTTATAATATTCCATTTTCTATGGTTCCTTATGCTATGACCCTTTGATATTGATCCTCTGTTATTGAACCTCTGTTACTGAACCATTGCTATTGACCCCTCTGTTATTGGACCTCTGTTATTGAACTAATGTTACTAAACCTTTGATACTGAATTTTTATATTGAACTGCTGCTACTGAACTTTGATATTGAACTGTTGCTATGAACCTTTGAATGGTGAACTACTGATATTGAACCTCTGATTATTATGACTGATATATTGCTACACTGTGGACCTTGTCTGACCCTTCAGATTGATACCCGAGCCAAATACTGTTAACTAGTCATGGGGGTTCCATGACCGTGTCATTGATGCACCAATGGCATGACTCCAGTGTGTACGAGTGATGTTACACACCGTCCCTATACTGTACTGATTATGCGCGCTTCACTGTTATTGTTATGGCCACTAATATTTCTGCAGGGGCGTATGGATGCATCCTAGATCTGTACTGTACTGTTCTGTTACTGATATATATACTGTTCTGGTGATGTGGTGCTTGTGTGCAATACACCCCCTCACAGTCTGGGAGCTAGCTACTCCATATTGATTACTGAGGTCTCCCCTCCTATTGTCTGGTATTCCGAGGTCACCCCTCCGAATACGATGGTTACTATTGATTACTGGGCTGCTATTGCCACTACTGATATTACTGTACTGTACTGTTGGCTCGGGATGGATTTCTGACAACCCTTACACTGTTGATATACTTATATTGTACAATCTGTTTACCCCAACGCACCATATTCTGCATTGACTGCCCGTTACCCTGTACCCTTATGTGACTTATTCTTCTACCATTCCATTCACGTACCGGGTTATTATATGTTTATTGGATTTGATTATGCTATTCATGTTTTATGCGACTACTGATTACCCTGCTATGATATGATTAATAAACGGTTATCTGATTTACCTGTGGTCATCTGATGGTATGTGATCTTACTGTTATGTGACCCTCTAATTTGTCTGTTTATCATGTGTACTTCGTTCAATTATGTTCATGGGCTATGATTATCCGTTAGTATTCTTGTCTGCTGATTATTGACCTGCTATGCTACATTACTGCTTATACTTCTGTTTGAATTGGTAAATGGTTCATCGTATGTGGTCTGGCTTGTTAACTTGTTTAGTTGCTGTATTAGGACCTTGTTTAGATAATTCATTCATTTATAATGTTCGTTCTGTAATTCATACTTGGTACATGTGGCTACTGTATTTCGACTACTGCTATTACTTCCGCTGCTACGATACTGGTTAAGTTATTAATTGTAAATTATTTGACTTGTGTGAATGCCATGCTCACTTTCTAGTTAGTTGCTTCCGCTAGCTTTGGACTTCCGGATGGCTTGTTTATACTCTGATTTACTGATTCATTATATGCCTGGTGGTTTTGATGTGCTTGGGTATATGTCATCAATGTGTTATGTGCTTTGTCCTCCTCTGTTATCTGTTCTTTTTGGATATCTGTGTATTTGTGTTTCTGCAGGATCCTCACTGACTCATTGATTCCTTTCCGTTGCGACCTTGTTATTGTTCCTTTGTTTCGTCTCGTATTTCTGATTTTGTTTAGCTTTCATTTTGTTATATCTGTTCACTGGGCTTTTTAAGCTCAGCCGCATTTCTTTTCCTGCGGCAGGTTTTTAGGTTGAAGATGGGCTTTGATGGGCTGAGAGTTGAATTATCTGAGTGGACCAACCCTAGTTTTCCCTTATTATTTTGGAATGATTTGGTAGCTATTGTTTTTAGATTTCATTTCGTTTTGGATATATTGGATTTTGTATTTTGTTGTAAGTCATTCATTTTTATGACTTGGTATTTTAGTTTATAAGGCTTCCGCTTGTAAAAATTTTATTTGTATGTTATGATATGACACCAGAATGTAATACTTCTACCCTTGCCGGGTTGGGGTGTTACAATTACGCTAGTGCTAAGTTCATGAAACCAAAGCTACGTTAGTTTGTGTATGCAAAATGTAGTCATACTAGTAGGGGCCCATAGCGAGTGTTTATCCCAATACAATCGATTCCGACATGCTATATGTGTTAATCTTGACCCATGTATTTCCAACCGAATGGGGGAGTTACCCCCAATAGATCTATTTAAAACATTTGCGTTTCCCAGCAGGAATTGACGGTTCATGAAGAGGGAATTTTGGGATCTAATGTCTTAGGCTAAGTTGCGTAATATTTAAAGTAAAGCATTTTGTGTGGTCCAGAAAATATCTTTGTCTGATGTAACTTTAAACAGTTAAGTTTGCAAGAAAACATTCAATAGTATAGTAGGTAAACACATCATAGCAATCAGGAAGCACAGTTTGCATGGAAATGCACATTTTCAGTAAAGAAATTTAAGTAAAACGAGCATCTTACCCCAAAACAGGTATAAAACAGTTTAAAAGTTGGGGCTATGAAACTCACCTCAGCAATGCGCAATATGCAATGGAATAGATCAATTAGTGTAGTGAGTGGCTCCGACACTCAACCTAGATTAGTACGGCAGTTTAGTCTTTATTCAGGTTTAAGACTCGACAAAGTTTAAGAAAAATTTTCAAGTGTTTGTTGTTGTTGTTGTTGCTTGTGTGGCATCATTTATGTTTGAAAATTGTTTTTCAAAAATTTGCATGTATTTCGGCTTATGAAGGTGTGAATGAGGAAAATATCGAAAGTAGACGTGACTTTGGTGTAATCGGGATCAAAAGTCAAAGTGCGGAAAAATATTGCACCAATGTGGAATGTCGACTACATCAATGAAAAATATATAAGTATATAGTTGGTATGAAATAAATCAAGTTTTTGACAATATTTTATGTGTAACTTGTTATTAATAAAATATAATGTGGGTTGGAAACATATTCAATGGATAATATATTACTAGAGGATATATATATATATATATATATATATATATATATATATATATATATATATATATATGAAAAAATTACACGTTTGGTCCCTATGGTATACCCAATATAACAACTTTAGTCCCTAAGTCACTTTTATTACACCAGCAGTATCTAATTTTGAAACTATGCACGCTTTTGGTCCCTATTTTGGATGGGCGTTAGTTAAGTCCGTTAAGTATTTTGCGCGGTTAGTCCTTTGTTAATAATTTTTGCATCGTTAGTCCTTAAAGTTATTTGCATAAATCATCCTTGTGGTTAGCTCGGTCAACGGGTCGGTCAACGCCACGTGTCACCACCTGAGTGGTGCCACGTGGCATCGGGTCGGGTCGGTCAACGGGTCGGTCAACTGGTCGGGTCGGGTTGCCACTTGGACCAATGAGGTGGTGCCACGTGGCATTGGTAAAATATACCAACAATATGTCACGCATGGGATTCGAACCCGGGTCATTTGGGTGGGAAGCATGGCTCTGCCCAACTGGGCTAAGCATAGCTTCAGTTACTTTAGCCTAAATTTTATATATAACCCTTTCTAAAAGGTAAAAGCCCAATTCAATATAATTAAAAGGTTCAATTTAGTTTTTGGTCTATTAATTTACGGAGTTATATGGATCGTAAAAAAATAAATAAATATACCGTCGGACTCGTTTTTTCGTGATTTTTCCAATGGTATGCTCAGGGATTTTTTTTTACTTCGTTCGAACCTCGAAAAATGAGAAAATCGCCATTTTTTCTTTGTTTTTGCATTTTTCGAGGTCCAAACCAAGTCGAAAAAATTCCCCGAGCATACCGTCGGACTCGTTTTTTCGTGACATTTCCAATGGTATGCTCGGGGATTTTTTTTGACTTAGTTGGAACCTCGAAAAATGCGAAAATCACCATTTTTTCTTTGTTTTCGCATTTTTTGAGATCCAAACGAAGTCGAAAAAATTCCCCGAGCATACCATTGGAAAAATCACGAAAAAACGAGTCCGACGGTATATTTATTTATTTTTTTACGATCCATATAACTACGTAAATTAATAGACCAAAAACTAAATTGAACCTTTTAATTATATTGAATTGGGCTTTTACCTTTTAGAAAGGGTTATATATAAAATTTAGGCTAAAGTAACTGAAGCTATGCTTAGCCCAGTTGGGCAGAGCCATGCTTCCCACCCAAATGACCCGGGTTCGAATCCCATGCATGACATATTGTTGATATATTTTACCAATGCCACGTGGCACCACCTCATTGGTCCACGTGGCAACCCGACCCGACCCGACCCGTTGACCGACCCGACCCGATGCCACGTGGCACCACTCAGGTGGTGACACGTGGCGTTGACCGACCCGTTGACCGAGCTAACCACAAGGATGATTTATGCAAATAACTTTAAGGACTAACGATGCAAAAATTATTAACGAAGGACTAACCGCGCAAAATACTTAACGGACTTAACTAACGCCCATCCAAAATAGGGACCAAAAGCGTGCATAGTTTCAAAATTAGATACTGCTGGTGTAATAAAAGTGACTTAGGGACTAAAGTTGTTATATTGGGTATACCATAGGGACCAAACGTGTAATTTTTTCTATATATATATATATATATATATAAGACCCGGCTTTTATATGTATATTTGTTAAAAGTTTCAAGAAGTATAACTCATTTGTAAATAGTTTATATATAGTTTATAGAAAATTTATATAACTCGTATGAGATTTTCTATTTACTTGGTTCGATTTAATGTCAAAAGTGGAATGATATGTTTATAACTCGGTTGCTAATGGTTGGAAAGATGTGTTATATGTTTCAAAAGTGTGTTACACTTTTTAACATCATTAAGATATTAAACCAAAAACACTTTATTTTTTTTAGGTAGTAGTAAAATTATAGTTTACTTTATGGTGTAGTGATAAGGTGGCAACTTGGTTTGTAAAATAATTCATAAAGTGATTCGTAAAATAACTTATAGGACAGACAAAAACAACACATTGTTTATAATAAACGGTGGTCGAAGTGTGGATTTTACTACAAAGTAGCAAATCATTTCACAGAATATCCACATATGGTTTGTGAGATAATTGAAAATTGTTTGTATGACTACTAATATTTATTTTATTTTATTTTTATTTATTTATTTATTTTTTTGCAATAGGGTAGCAAGGTAGGGATTATTATTCTTAAGAGGTGGGTGGAGAGTCTAGGTATCTTATTTCAAGATAAGGGCGTGAAGTTTTTCAAGTTTCTGTTGGTGTACAAGTCACTTATTGTGTATTTCTAGATCTTGTCAAAGGTCTATTGTTCTTTCTTTTGTCCACTCCCACTAAGAGAATCTCTCCTATAGGTGCTACAGAAAGTTTTTCCTAGAACGAGTAGTGATGTTCTTTGGTTTATTTGTCGAGTGTAGGTTTTGGGGTAGCGGTGGCTATAACATAACTCGATTTGTGAATTGAAAATTTTCCATATAAGAAAATAAAGTTTATGATTAAATGGTATTGTGACGCCAATGTGCGGCTTTTAAAATGTTACATGCTCGTTTACTTACACCAAAAATATTACCATTTTCTGAGATTAATCGAAACCAACTGGACATAATGCTATTATAACTACTCCAAGTATTGCAAAAATTCACCTCTGAATCGGACATAGGTAATCAGGCTATGTTCCGCTATTCCTGGTTGAATATAGGTGATCAATCTATATTCAACCGAGGTTCAATGAATTTTAAAATACTCAGCTTAGTTACACTAGTAATATGTCCCAATACTTTTAAAAGTTGTCTTGATACACATAAAACAAGCGCTCTGTTTATGTGAGGGGAAAGGCGTAGCGTTTGTGATACCCAAACATACGTATAGGAAAATAATTATAACATCTAGTGAAAGTAGGTGAGTAGTAATAAAACATATATCTTATCAAGTATGATCTCAACTGGATCAAGAGTGAGGCATCGGCTTGGCAGGCAGGCATGTGTCGGTCATAGAGTTAAGTTTTTGTAAAAACAGTTATAGTCTAGGTTATAAAAATATCCAGTTTTCTATAACCAAGGCTCTAATACCAATCTCTAACACCCCCCCCCCCAAAATGGTTCAGCGGAAGCCCATAACCCATAGGTGAGTTTAAAACATTCAGTTTTGTGGACCATTATGTCTCGCATAATTTCATGAAAGTTCAAGTTTACCTTAGAATAAAACATCATTTATGGACCGAAAGTAGGGTATATTGACATTACAACGAATATACTGCCATATAGTATATCATTACGCTAGAACTAAGTTCATGCAACCGAAGCTACGACAGTTTATGTTTGCATAATGTAGTCATACTAGTAGAGGCCCATAGCGAGTGTTTATCCCAATACACTCGATTCCGACATGCTATACGTTTCGCCTTGACCCATGTATGGCCAACCGAACGGGGGAATCACCCCCAATAGATCTATTTAAAACATTTGCGCTTTCCAGCAGGAATTGACGTTCATGAAGAGGGCATTTTGGGATCTAAGGTCTTAGGCTAAGCTGTGTAACATTTTAAGTTAAGCATTTTGTGTGGTCCAAAAAACATCTTTGTGTAATATAACTTTAAACAATTAAGTTTGCAAGAAAACATTCAATGGTATAGTAGGTAAACACATCATAGCAATCAGGAAGCACAGTTTGCATGGAAATGCACATTTTCAATAAAACAATTTAAGTAAAACCAGCATGTATCTTCCCCGAAAACGGGTATAAAACAGTTTAAAAGTTGGGGCTATGAAACTCACCTTAGAAATTCGCAGTATGCAATGGAATAGATCAATTAGTGTAGTGAGTGGCTCCGACACGCAACCTATATTAGTACGTCAATTTAGTCTTTATTCATGTTTAAGACTCGATAAAGTTTAAGAAAAATTTTCAAGTGTTTGCTGTTGTTGTTGTTGCTTGTGTGGCATCATTTAAGTTTGAAAATAGTTTTTCAAAAGTTTTTTTGGGTAAAGGATTTTACCCTGGTAAATATATAACCAAAAAATATTAAGTACAAATGGAATGTGGCAGAAGTACCACATAAACCTCAAGTTAAAGCTTGATAAACTAGTGTTTATGACATGCCATAAACACAATGAACCTAGCTAAATTACATCCCCTAACTAGGCATAAAACAAGAAAAAACTTGTAAAAAGCGAGCATCCCGCATCCATCCAAAGCACAAAGGGAGCAATCCGACCCAGGAAGACTGCCTCCTTAAAAACCCTTTCCAAGAAAAACCAAAGGGAAAAACCTTGGAGTAGGAAAAAAGAGTACAACCCTTACCTGGCACTCCCTTCGTTAAAATACAAGCACTTGGAATCTTCCATTTATCAAGAATCAGACGAGCCTGCGAGGTTATCTTCTTGAACTTGAAGGTAACCAACTTCAACCGAATAGTAGAGACAATAAGTTGGACCACTTCAGCTATGGTAGACTTCTTTTTCTTGAAAAGTATTGAATTGCGTTCCATCCAAATGTAATACGTAGTTGCAGAAAGAAGTAACCGAGATATGATACTAATAATTGTACGCCCCTTAGATATAGGAATAAGGAATGAGAGAGCATTATCCAACAAAGGTGGGACAACATCCATTCTAGATAAACCCGAACCTGCAACCAAACTTGCATAGAAAACTGGCACTCAAAAAACAAGTGTGAGTGAGAGTCCGGAACCAAGTCACATAGCGGGCATTGAAGCAAGTCCAAATCAACATTAGGCCAAACATCCCATTGTCGCATCCTATCTTGAGTCTTCAGCTTCTATTTAATAACAAGCCACAAATGTATAGCATGCCTAGGAATATAATGAGAAAACCAAGGAATATGATACCACTCCACCAAATCAGCCCTTAGGCGAAGAGAATCCCAAGCACCCGAAACCGAGAAACGACATAAATTACCATCCAAAGTACGCCATAATAAATCGTCATCATTATCATGAAGCAGATTTGGTACCGGGAGAGCAGCTAAAAGTGGAAACCTAGCTGACCAATCAGTAAGCCATCACCAAATACCATTATCAATCACATGAGAAACCGTGTCCGATAAATTAAACCCAGCCCGTGCAATGTTTCTAGCCGTAAGCGAATCACGAATAGGGCTTAACTCACACAACATATCAAACCAAACAGATGTAGCCTTTCAATTATTAATCTTATGCCAAATGAAAGGACGTACCTTGGCTCTAATTGCAAGAAGCTTACGCCAACTCCAGCTAACATCACCCAAGCAAGGGACATCCCAAAATCTTCTACCACGAAGTTTATAAGAATGAATCCATTGCACCCATAAGGACTATTTATGAGTCAAAATACTCCAAATATGCTTAGTCATAATGGAAATGTTAAAATCATCCAATCTACGAATACCTAGACCTCCCTCATGCTTAGGTTTACAAATAGACACCCAAGCGACTTTGGCTATACCCCATTTCATTTCTCCTTGACACCATAAGAAACCCCTCATGAGCTGCTCCAATTCATGTATGATACGAGTAGGAAGGATAAAAACAGAAGCCCAATATAAATGCATCGATGACCACACAGATCTGACCAATTAAGGCTACCTGCAAGAGATAAAAAATTATTATGCCAATCATTCACATGACCTTCCAACTTTTCCACAAGAACCTTAGAATCCCTATAAAGCAGTCTAGATGAGATAAGAGGGATCCCAAGATACCTGACAGGGAGAGAACCTTCTGCAAATGGCATAGAATGGAGAATAGTAGGTTTCATAGCATTAGGAACATTACAAAAGAAAGCTGTACTTTTAGGGATACTCGGAACAAGACCCAAGACATTCTTGAAATCCTCCAACGCTTGCATTATGACATTAACAGAATTCGGATGACCTCTAGAAAATAAGAAGAGGTCATCTGCAAAACAAAGGTTAATAATTCTCTGATGTTATCACAAATGATGAAACTAAAAATCCACTGCATTAGAAACCTTTTTCTGCAAAATAAGAGTTAGTACCTCCATTACCAACGTAAACAAGTATGGAGATAACGGGTCACCTTGCCTAAGACCCAACTTACCTATAAACCAACCATGGTGATCACCATTAACACATATAGAATACGATGTAGATGAGAGACACACCATGATCCAGTCGACCATTTTTGGGATGAAAACTAAACCCAATCAGAATAGCTTTAAGAAACGGCCAACCAACCGTATCATACGCCTTCTGGATATCAACTTTAAACGCACACCTAGGCGGAACTCTCCCTCTATGATAATTCCGCATAAGCTCTTGGGTAAGTAATATATTATCAGAGATACGACGTCTAGGAACAAATGTTGATTGATTAATACTAACCAACTTACCAAGGCCCTCTTTAATACGGTTAGCAATAATTTTGCAAATGCATTTATAAAGGACATTACAACAAGAAATAGGCATATAATCATTAATCTTAGACGGGGTAGACACTTTAAGGACCAAGGATATAATGGTATGATTGATTTCCTTAAGAAGCTTACCATTAATGAAGAAATCCCGAATAGCACAAGTAACATCAGTACCCACACAACATCCCATGCTTTCTTAAAGAAAGTTGCAGTGTAACCATCAGGTCCAGGAGCATTATCATCCCCCATCGAAAACAAAGCTTCCCTAATCTCATTATCCGTAACATGACGTACCATAGAATTAGCCAGTTGGTGAGGGAGAACATTAGAGAATATATCATAGTCAGCAAAATAGTTACAATCTCCTTCAATACCAAGAAACTGTTCATATAGAGAAACAAACGCACCCGTAACCTTATTACCTTCGTACAAGACATTAGATGAGTCTCGAACAAATTCAATTTGATTCCGGGCACATTTACGTTTAACAATATTATGAAAATAAGCAGTATTAGAGTCTCCTGCATGAAGCCACTGAACTTTAGATTTCTGCTTTAAGAACCGTTCTTCATCTAACGTAGCCTCCTTAAACGCAAGAAGCTAATGAGAATGTTCATCCCGAAGAGCTGAATTAGATGGATCCTTATCAATGGTCATTTGGACCTCATCTAACTCCTTGCGTATCCTATCCACCCGTTCATGAAGATTACCTTGGTTATGTAAAAGCTTACAAAAAAAGGGTTTTAGCCTCTTCAAATGTTTGACAACACGATACATAGCACAACCATGAACATTACTATTCCACCCCGCTGTAACCGTATCAATAAACCCATCTTTATGAACCAAAAATTAAAGAACTTGAAAGGTTTAGGATTAGGCTTGGCTACCTGAGGGATACGAAGAACACAAGGAGCATGATCCGATATACGATATGGTTAGAAGATAGCAAACAAACCTGGAAAAGAATCAAAAAACTGCAGATTACCCATAAACCTGTCAATTTTCTTAAAAGTACCATAGGAGCCTTTTGGTTTTTGATTCCATGTGAAGTGAAGACCGGTTCTATTAACATCCTCAACCTACATGCTCTGAACACACTCTTTAAATTCACGCATAGCAATGTCATGAGTATAACTACTACATGAATGATCTTCCAAGTTAAGTGCCGCATTAAAATCACCCAACAAGACCCAAGGCCTACTACGCATAAAATCAGCATGACACACAAGATTGCTCCAAATTGCACGACGATTCACATAATAGTTATCTGCATACATAAAGTAATAAAAAAAGCTCCTGATTTCCGTATGAATATTAACATGTACATGCATAACTTGGTTAGTTTGAGACATAATCATAACATCAACAATGTCATCATTCCAGCAAAGAATAATACGAGACCCTTTGTCACAAAGACTACCATTTGACGTCCATTTCCATTGACGACACACATTACGACATGTATCATACACCACATAAACATCCACATGAGATTCCAAAACCGTACACAAACTAAGATTATTATTGTCAACAACCTGTCTAACCTTTTTTGTTTAGGGGAGTGGTTCAAACCCCTAATATTCCATGAGGCGATACTAAACATCAGGAACATTCAAGACGGGAGTGCTTGCCCCCGGTTTATCAAACAAATTACCTGATTCATCAAATACATTTTCAACCTCGTCCTCATCAGCCAATTCTTTATTCACATCAACATCATCATCACAGGCCAAAGTACCAAATGGGTTAGATGTAGACACATTAGCAACCAAAATTAGGGTACTTACCTTAGGTGTAGGATAGCTATTATTATTAGTGACATTCTGAGCAGATTGGCTATCCTTGTTAGGTTTAATCAAAGTAGAAACACCTACCGAGTAGGGGGATGACCAGAACTAGTACTAGGTTCCCCTTGGGAAGGTGTGCTAGTAGATGGAGTACTGACAGCTTTAGGCCTATATTGCATATTCTTACCAACTGGAACCCCAGTAAACAGATTCCCGGTTTTCTTATCTTTATTTTTATTTTTACCCTTTTTACTCATTTGTTGAAACCCGTCATTATTTTCCTCCACAACATGTGTAGTCACAACTTTCTTAAGACAAGTATCAGTAGAATGCCCAAAAATCAAACAAACATCACACCTCGAGGGTTTCCATTCATATTCCACCCTAATAGTTTCAGAATAAAAACCAAGACTATCCATATACGGGACGCCTACAGTGATAGATTCCTTAAGGGAAACACTAGAATGAATCTCAATTAAGCAACGAGCAAAACTACTCCTACCCCAAGAATCTATACAGATAGAGCTAGTGTAGGAATCAAGCATAATAGGCTTACCAATGTGCGTAGCAATAATACTAATACCATCCTCATTAAACACATGTAATGGAACATCATGCAATTTAACGCAAATCGAAATCCGGGTTAACTCTTCTTTCGTCAAGCTAGTACTCATAGTCCATTTTTTAAGTATAATAGGGCTATTTTTAATCATCTACGGCCCTGCCTCTAAAACATCTTCCAAGCCAACCTGGGAAACAAACTTAAAGAAAAAGAAACCGTTTGCATTCATCATAATACGTTTTAACCCATACTTAGTCCAATTGTTGCGAACAAAGTATTCGACCACCGGAAAAGCAATACGCTTTCCAATAAAATACCCGTAAAGAGGGTGTTCAAATTTAGTACTAATCGCTTCAACAACTTTTGTAACCACCGGTAAATTTCCACTTGTATGATATTCTAACTAAAGAATACATATCCATTTTTCATGGCTATTTTTTTTAAATGTTATCAGTTTATATAGTCACAACAACTAACAAATATGATGTAACTCACATTCTTAATAAATGTACACACCAACACCAGAATGTCTTAAGTTCATTCCTTATACGTCAAGTATAAAAGTTTTCAACTTTTATTTACCACTTTACGTTATTTCATAAATGTACGATTATTAAACATTCAAACTAAACGTTTTCTATCTATTGGAGTTTTCATGAAACCATAATTTATTATAACTATGATTTCACGTAACTAACCCGTCAACACTAAAGTACAACACTTTGAAGCTAATGTACAAGTTCTTAAAGCACAAAAACCTAACTTTACGATATTTCCCGTTACAAGCCCTAATTTACAAAACTATGATTGTATGTTAACAAAATCACAAACCCTAATTAATTTATACATAATTTTTATAAAATATAAATGTACAAGTCTTTCAAGCGTATGTACAAGTCTTTAATGAATAAAAAATTTATACTTATATAAATTAGATTATAACCGCAATGTACCTATTTTTAAGTACAAGGTACAATCCTATAGTGCACAAGCCTTTAAATTTGATTTTCTTATAATTTACAAGTATAAGGTACAACTCTCCAATGCTTGTGGTACATCTATCTTATGCATGTATATTAAATATGTCATTTACTTAAGCTAAACTAACCTTAACTTATTTCTAATTTAACTAAACTATAATTATGATATATAAGAACATAATTAAGCCACATCAACTCCTCTTCTTCTTCCTTTGGCCAAAAATTGTGACACCTAGCCTCATTTCAAACCACTTGAACCAAACTTAAACCTTATGGCTATAAAATCGAACACATGGTGTTTTCCTCATAACCATTCGAATCACATGGCTTGAAAATGAAACACATAGAAATTTTTCTTACAAACCACAAGGACTCTTACAACTCCCAATTAGACACCTCACCAAGTCCCTAACCCCTTTGCCTATAAATACGCCCCCCACTCCTTCATTTCAGTCCATCCCTCACTTGTTAGCCTACAACACAATCTCACACTCCCACATTCTGCTACCTAAGCCTTGGAGATAGGAATTGAAGCTTAAGTTCAAAGCTAGGAAGACTCGGAAAATTTTAAAGTCCCATTTGGCGTGTCTCCTTTTGATCAAGTACCAACAGTTTGTAAGTCTATTAAACTCATTCAATTTCGTTATCACTTTTAAGATCAAGTTCATACTGTTAAAAAGGGTTTTATAAGGAAAACGTAGCAATTTTAATCATCTAAAATGAGTACACGAGTCAAAAGATATGGTCTAACGAAGTTACTGAAAAGCTGTTAAAAACCTCCTGTGGAGAGAAGGGTCGGGCACAAATTTCGAGGCACTTCTGGTCCGTTTCATCAAAAAATTAAAACACGAAAGTTGTCCGGAACGACGTTTTCTTCATAAAGTCTAAAGCACGGGTCCAGAAAACGCATAACGAAGTCCTATTTTAATAAAAATCCCAAAAGCTGTATTGATTTTATAAAAACCAAACGCCCCTACTTGCACCCCATTTTTCTACATTGGGTTGAAGGTATTAGGGCCAACCAAAGGACCTTTGTAATCACCACCTAGGACACTCTAAAACGCCCCCATAAGCTGGTTGAAAAGCCTTAGTGTCTTGCATAAAAACGACACTCTTTTATGGCCATATGTCCTAAAAACCAAAAGTCCTATAGACCAGGTTTTGGAAAAAAACTTGGGATTTTTGATAAATTCGATTTTGAACTATCCTAGAAACATTGAAAATGAGTTAAACAACATGTCACAAGGTTGCAAGCAAAGGTTATAAAATTTTATTGTTTGAAAACAAGATTTTCAATTTGTCAAAACTAGCCTAAGTAGACCTTTTCAATAATTAAGATCTCGCTAATTAAAGAGTTGTAAAGTATGAGAGTTACACCGTTTTAAAGAGCTCGCTGCAAGGATTTTAAAACCCCAAGAACGTCTTTAAAAACCCTTATGGTCTCTTTTATAATCAATCAAAAAGAAGGTGACTCGTAAAGATTTTCATAAATAACTCTTGCGTGCATTTTTCAAAATTTGTGTCTTATGAGCTATAGAATGATAGAGAATGACTTAAAACGAGTTAATTAACTATTATGATGTCCCTAGATTACACCGTAAAAGTTAATGGGTCAAAAATGAATTTTTCTTAAACCGCGACGTGGCCAAGTGGCCATGTTCACGGGCTTGTTTCTCTCTAACCAAAGATGACTAGAATATGAGACCTATACCATTTTGAAGAGCTTACAGCAAAGTGTTTAAAGTATCAATTTCGTTGTAAAAACATTGGCTTGCCTCATGTAAAATTTGTCCTCATATGGGCCTGTTATCGCCAAAACCAACACTTTTCACATAAGGCACCTAACCCCCCTACTTTGGGAAATCATTGCGACCAAACCGTAAGAGCTTAAGACTTATAGTTTGAACCATTAGAAAGAACACCCGACAAACTCTTGAAGGGATCAAGAACGTAATAAAAACCTATTAAGGCCTCGCTTATATTTACCCTTGCTTTTGTCAATTTAGGCATAAAACAAGTGAACTTTTCTTATAAAACTACAAGTATAAAAATTGTAATTTTTGAAAGATAAAGTTTTCTTGGGCTAAAAATGTAAATTCTTCAAATTTAATTATACAAGGGCTGATTTTGTCAATAACCCATAGTTGAGGGGTTAAAGTGTCATTTTTAAAAGTTCAAGGATAAAAACCGTAAATATTTAAAATTGTAAATATAACATTTTGGAAACATATCATATTTAACAACTTGGGTTTCGATAAAACCTATTAACATTCATCCGAGCCATAAAAATAAGTATGATAAGTATTACTAATTTTTGAAGAGACTTTATGTTTACCCAATTACCGATAAAGCATTATCATCGCATAAACTTGAATTCGAATACTAAAAACATGACATACTAACTCAGGTCACGAGTCGAGTTTTTTCACAATACTTAATTTTTTTTCCATCCAGACTACTGTAACATAGAGGTGAGTTTCATAGCCCCATTTTCAATTGTTTTATACTATTTTTTGGGGAGATACATGCTCAATTACCTATTTTTACTTTCTCTAGTACTCTAAAACTTTTACATATTACTATGAGTTCATAGTCCCACTTTTTACTTGTTTTTCAAACTCGTGGGGAGATACATGCTACAAATTCGAACACAAGTATTTTTCTATGCTACACCTACACCTGATTGCTATTGCTTAAGTACTTACTGTTGCCACTAAAAGTCCCTCATATCATGAACCATTAATCACTTATGAGTGAACGCGAATATAGTGAATATATCTATTGGCAGTTGACGCCCCATTTGTGTTAGCCGGATAGGTAACCAAATGCACTTTATTTGAGAATACTAGGAGAATGGCAAACTCCTACCAGAGGGCATTGTTGCTCACATCATTATTATGATGTTTGTAACTTACGTCATTATTATGACACGTTCGTGTTAAGGTTTGCGTTCATGAGACTTAAGGCAATATATACTATGTTGCAATGATACAAATGCTGCAACTACTGAATTTATGGGTACAACAACGTGGCCCAACCTTGAAACTTGTGTTCAACTGATTTGCATACAAACTCTATGGATTCAATCAAATTTTGACCCGTTAAGGGCAAACAAAAGACTATGGGTGCATAACAACGTAGCCCACTACTTATTTTATTAATATTTGTATTTATTACAATAATCGCTCAAACTCGAAACTATTGAACTCAACTGTTTTATCTATAAACTCTATGAACTCACCAACCTTTGTGTTGACACTTTTTAGCATGTTTATCTCAGGTTAATAATTTACGAGGATGGCACGGAAGGGCATGAATACTCAGGAAGGCTATATTATCATTCGAAAACTTATTTAATAAACTGTAAACCACTGGGACCTCATTTTGTAAACTTTGATATTTATATAAATCGAATGATAAATCTTTTAAAACGACTCAATTATGGTTCGTTTTCTATTATTATAACTGTTGTGCCATGAAGTAACACCCAGCTTGAAATTCCGCTGTGTATCATGAAATTTGGGGGTGTTACAACTTTACGCGGTATGGACACATCGACACCTGTAAACACATTATCAACCTTTAGGGCACGAAAATTATATTTACCTTTGACACTTTCCGAATTCGTACCACTAGTAGTGATGCGCGTATAACGCGTTCGGGGTCAAAGGAACTTCATTTTCGTCGAGCAAGTTTTTCAACACCCTAGGCAGAACCTAATCGTTGTAGTGTAGTATTGGGTAAGTCTCGGCTATTGATATCGTTCTCTAGGGGAATAGGAATGCTAGTGAGAATTGTACTACGCTAAGGTTGAGGTTGAGGAAGATTATTTTTTATCTTTTTACAATTTTTTATAAAGCTAAGGGTAAAATCTCGGGGTTTGGATTTGGGGGTTTGGTACTTCTACCGATTACTCTACTATCTAATTATCTAAACTATGGGTAGTCTATGTCTTTTTGATGTGTGCTCGTATGATGATAAAAAAATGTGTCTACCTAGATACTATTACTCCATAGTTATCTTTTATTGGTGGTTGAATTGTCACGTCCTTATTCTTAACGCGTTGTGTTTTCTAAAGTCGTAGGGTATGCTTTTATCCCTAACTCTTTGAGACTACATTAAGGTTATTGCCTACGAAATCTCTATGATTCATAAACTAACTCTATGGTTATCTTTGGATATTTAGTCTACAATTTCGCTAAGTGACTATAAACTAAGGTTCACAATGATTACTCAAGCATTAAAAACACAACGATAGCCTAGTGCAATCCTAAGCCAATTACAATTAAGATAAGAGACAACCAATCAATAATTAATAACTAGGTTTCATAGATCTAAGGAAACATAGAAGAAATTTAGCCGGACATGTTAAACATGCAAGCTTACACACAATCAATCAAACATGGGATAGACATAATGATAAATTGAATATATGGATTAAGATATAATCAACAAGCCATTACAAGATGTTTTTGGAGTAATGGAAACCTTCAAAGTTACTAGAAAAACACATATCTAAACCCTAGAATCGGACTTAGGGTTTAGAGCCTCCAAAAAGTGAAGTTATAATGTTCTATTTATAGGCAGATTTTCTATCGGAAAAGGGTGACGTTGTTAGCTCAATAGAATGACGCCGTCACTAAGACTTTTTCACCAAACTATAGATTTTCTCGTTCTGGTCGCGTGGGCTTTTGAATCACCTAAATCCGAGTTCGTATGCAAAAGTTATGGCCAAAACAGTATCAGCTACTTCGCGCGCATGTTGTGATAGTCTTGATCAGCTTGTGACGGCGTCAGTTGATATGTGTGACGCCGTCTTCTTCAGTAGTGACATCGTCAGAATCTGGATCTGGGCCGTCTAAGATGAAAATTCATAGTGACACTCTTCCTCTTCAAAGCCTGACGCCGTCAGGTGTAATTTAGCAAAAAATCTACTCAGCCGTCACAAATTTAATTACGTATAGAGGGACGGCGTCGCCCTTTGATTGTGACGCCATCAGCTTCAAATTTAGCAGCTTGAGCGTCTTCAATCTTGACTTAGCCATTTTCTTTATATTTTCACTCCTTTTCGTCCAAATATGCATCATTCTAGTATTTTGCTTCCAAGAGACCTAAAAAGTGAAAAGGAACGAAATTAAGCAGCAACGGATATAAAAGTGGGCGATTAAGGGCTTAAATGACCCCTTAAAAGTGTGCGTTTTAAATCCTTATCAAATATCCCTACACTTGGTATTTGCTTGTCCTCAAGCAAATGTGCTTTTGGCCAATCAATTTATAAGTTAGGGGGCATGAAGCATTGGTTTAACATAGTTCATAACAAGTAAAGGCACCGCAATAGTCATAAAAAGCACGGAAATCATATACTAGCACCTCACAAGGGGTGTTTGGATTCTCTCATCTCTCGGGTGTTGATCTGTGCTGAAAACAGTCAAGCTACCTCACACAAGCTAGCCACTTGTGAATGGCTAACCGTGAGAAGCTTAAAACTGCTTAAACACAAATGCAATGAAGATCAGAGAATACAATGAATTCCCGGGTCGTTTAGTCCCACGGAGACTCAATGGTGTGTAAAACTGATTCAGAAGATGGAGTGATCACTAAGGATAGTGATCTGTAAAGGTTATGATTAGAAATATTACACTATTGATTGATTGGAAAGGAATAGGATACAGAACTGGAAAGCACAACAATCAGATAAAAGAAACGTAAACGTAAGTTTTAAAAAACTACGTATACGTACAAAATAAAAAGTGAAAACTAAGAAATAAAAGACCTAGAAATATGAGAATAACATTTTTGGAATCCTAAAAATAAAAGAAAATTATTAGAAAAAGAAAATTATTTTTAAAACTATTTAATTAATTATTATTAATTAAAAACTATTTTAACTATTTAATAAATACTCTAAAATAGAAGAAAATACAAAATAAGGCTAGAAAAATAAACTTATGATTCAGAAAAATCTAAAATACTATAAAACTAATTTTAAAATTAAAAATATATTTTTCACACTTTTTATTTAATTATTACTAATTAATTATTATTTAAAATACACTTAAATGCTAGAAAATATAAAATAAACTTGGAAAAATAAAATTTTAACTTGGAAAAATCTAAAATATAATAAAACTAATTTTAAAACTGACAATATATTTTTTAGACTTTTTAATTATTTATTACTAATTAATTACTATTTTTAACTAATTAAAATTACAATAAATACTAAAAAGATAGAGAAAAATATGAAACTTTTTCTAAAAATACTATATGATGACAGAAAACAAAGAAAAATAGAAAAAACAAGATTTGCTTATCAATAAGCTAAAAAGAAAAATCAAAAAGCTAAAACTATTAAATAAATGCTATCACTGTTTTTTAATTGACCTTTTTCTGGATTTTCTTTTTGAAAACTACTTTAATACTGATATTATGAAACTTTAATAAAGACAAAAATTTTACAAACCACAAATAAGCTGTTTTGAGGAGCTTATTAACCCAACAGTTATGCTTATGAGCTTATTGGGTGAAATAAGCTCAAACAAGCTTGACAGATGAAACCAAGGATAGATACAGATGTAAATAAGATAAGACGACTCAAATGAAGCTAGAGAACACAAACACTCATACTGATAAGCTACAAAAAAGCAAATAAGCACTTATGTAGAACACAGAAATGGGACAAGCTTGAGGCTTGTTGCAGCCCTAGCAAACAAGCTCAAAAGTGAAAACTTAAGCTTAAAAATCCAAGATGACCAGGTTGGCTTTCCAAAGAACCAGAGAACACAAGATTTGAGCAACTAATAAGCTCTATGTGAGCTTATCAAGTTGGACCTATCAACTGTGCACAGGGCACTTTTCAGAACAGGTACCCAAATTAAGCCAAGAAATAAGCACTTAAAAAGCTGAGAAACAGAGAACTAGCATTTTTGTATTTTTATATAGCAACCAAACTTTAATAATCCAAAAGCTTGTAAGCTGAATCCTACTAATAAGCACACAGTGAAAATATCTTTTTTATTCAAAAACGACCCAAATGAAATTTTGACTTTTTAAGAAAACTAGCAGTTTGACTTATATGAACTTTGAGTTGATTACAATCACTGATTATGTTGTTTTAAGTTATTCTAAGACTTACTTGAGCAAGATTAACAACTTATAAACACAAATTCATGATCATATATCCTAAAAATCCAACAGTGAACACATAAAATATGATTCAAAGGTATTTTGACTTTTTGCTTATGAGAACTTGTTTTTGTGACTGAGCTTAGTTATTTAGACCAAGTTAAACAGATTTCCAACAAAGCCAAAGACCATAGCACTTTCAAACACCAAGAACCAAACACCTCTTATAAGACTGTTATAGAACTTTTTTCAAAGCAACTCACAAATTTAAACCATGAACTTGACTGCAAACCATGCATTATCATATATTAGAACTAAGAAAACACAATTCAGCAACATTAACAACTAGAAACCAAGATTTGATGATGAAACAGTTTTGACTGTGAAAATAAAGTTTTTACTAAATACAAATTTTAAAGAACAACTAACTAATTTTATGGCTTAAACACACTTAACTATATCTAATAAACAAATAGAAACAGAAATTAAAGCTTATTAACACTACAACAGTGAAATGCCAAATTAGTCAAAAAGCTTACAAATGCTTCCGAGCTCAAAACTGAGAATCAGAACCAATGAACACCCCTATTAGCTTACCACTAAGCTACTAAACCAAGGCCATCCATGATTTACCCTGCTCCAGCTGTGTACACCATCTTCTTGTGATTTTTTATTTTTCAACTATTTAATTTGGATTTTTGGTGATTTTCTGTTTTTGAGTCTAAACTGATTTTAAATGTATCTAAAAGCTTGATTAAGCTTTCTAGGAGCTTAAGTGACCTATTTCAGTCCATAGTAACACCTAACATCAACATTTGAATCACAAGAGATTTTGAGCACTTGGAAATTGCATAAACTGACTTTGATATTAAAAACTTGAAATTGATTATTAAAAAGGGTTCAGATACACTTAAAAGACTTAAACAAAGTACTTGGAATAAAAAACATACACTGGAAAACTTAGCTTAAGAAAAACGACTAAGGAAAATTGAAATTACACTAGATAGTCAAATACATTGCATCTCTCTCTATATATAATGACTTTTTTGCATCTCTGATGTCCTCTGATTGCTTCCCACCATATTCTAGCCATTGGATCACTCAAACTCATCAAAACCATACACTTGGAATTTTGGCGCCAAATATCTTCAAAGCAGGTTTTATCATTAATTGGGTTTGGTTCAATCAATTAAAGGTATTTGGAGTTTAGAGGAGGTGGAGGGGACAAGGTAAGGGAGGGGTGTTGAAAAGGATGGAAAACCAGGACTGGTTTTGGTGTTTCAGCTGTGGAAGAGGGAGAGCTACAGTAGCTGGTTTTGGGCGGCTTTTCCTTGGTTTGACTTTCTTTGACCGAGCTTTAATAATACAAAGGGGGTCACAATTGAATATGACCGGGGTCTTTTTGGTTTTGACCTAGCTCAAGGGTCAAGGGTCAACTGGCTTGGGCTAGCAGCTGGGCTTGTGTGGATTTGGATTTGGGCTTTTGATATTAAAGGATCCGTTTGGTTAAGCTTAGTACACAAGGACTAAAAATGTAATTCGACCAAACTTGAAGGACTGATCATGCCACTCTTCCAAACTTATCATAAGGACTAAACTTGCCATAAATGAATAGTACAAGGATTCTTTTTGCATAAATTCCATTTTAAAAGGTCCAAGGACTAATTTTGCAATTTTCCAAAGTTTAGGGACCTTTCTTGCCAATTGACCAAAAATTCATTCAAGGATCATTTTTTTTTACAACTTAGAATACTTTAAGGACCTTGAATGATAAAATTCCACATTTTGATATTCCAGGGACTAGATTTGACAACTTTTAAAACTTGGGGGACTAAAACTGCCAATTTTGCAAACTTGAATCATTTTTCATCTGATTTTGATATTTTTGCATTTAAAACACATAAAACACTAATTTGTGATATTTTGATCATTTTGATGTGTTTCTGAGTGTTTTCAGATGATTTTGCAGTTTAGATTGTATAAAAATGATGAGTATTTAGACACTCATCAATCCCCCACACTGAGATATTGCTAGTCCCTAGCAATGATTTGAGAAAACTTGATGGATTTGAAAAACTCTTTACCAAAAGCCATCACTTCTGGAGTAGCCAATTGTTTTGATTCAAGTAAGAACCTTGGTACAACGATAACCAAATGATTTATTGGCAAATCATAAACCATATAACGGATTTGATGTGTCTTTACCAGAAGCCGTACCCTTCTGGACTAGCCAACTTTTAGATAAATTATCAGAATTATCTTTGGTGAGCTGAATACCCATTATGGATTTTCCACTGCCTTTACCACAAGCCATAACCTTGCGGGCTAGCCAACTCTTCACTTTTTAGGATATGGTGAGTTGAGAACCATACAATTTTGGGCAAATTGCAAGCCATATAAACGGATTTGAGAAATCTTTACCAAGAGCCGTTTGCTCCTGGATTAGCCAATCCTTTTGTCTTACAAACATGGCGGACTGATAACCAAGCTGAGTAAGTGTAGAACACTTACTCCAAAAAAAAATTTTGGCCAAAAACGGGGGAATTGGGTAGATAATATATGAAATTCGTGAGAATTCCCCCCCACACTTAGAAATGAATGTTGCCCTCAATATTCAAAGTACCGGCGGTTATGCCGAAACAAAGAACGTAAAAGGGAAATACTACGGCCATTATTAAGAAGGATTTTTTTTTTTTTTTTTTTTTTTTTTTTTTTTTTTTTTTTAAGATTTTATATACAACAGTGTGGGGAAACTCCCCCACACTAGGGTGGTAGAAAGGGGGTAAGAAGACAGAAATATGGGTGAAAACCCATATGGTGCGTGCTAATGTTTTTGATTCCCGAGTCACTAGCTTGACTCGATCCCCGCATTCATTGGTTCATGGGGAAAGTAACGTGGAAAACCAATCTCGATCGGACTTTCATTCATAATGTTAAAAACATATGAACATCAGAAAGTTCCACTCCGACGAGATACAACCGGTATTTTTAATAGTAGAAACTATAAAGAATAATACCGGGGTCAAAGATGGTGTCCTCATTCCCGAAAGAGAAAAGGGAAAGAGCAACCACACCATTTGTGAAGAATGGAATAAATATGTGCATTACAATGCATGTCCATTCCTCATCAGAAAGAAGCAAATCACCATTTTTGACATTTTTAAGCTTAAATTTGAAGCTTGTATGGTGATTGGTAACAAAATTTCCGGGAGGGAGAGCTGGAAACGGTTCTTCAATCAATAGATTTTCAAGAAAGAGGATGTCTCCCTCCGAATCAAAGTAAGTATTGTCAATTCCTGAGGGAATCGACTCATCACTAAGAAAGTCATCGACCTCCTTCCAAAATTTGTCATCTTCCTCATCTGGAGTGGGAGAAGGAATGGAAAAGTCGGAAACAATTGGATCTGGAGATGAAATGGATAATGGATCTTTTGAAGAGAGTTCAGTTTCACCTACAGAGTTAACAAACTCAATACGATAAACTGATTCCGGAGGTGGGACAAGTGGTGTGCTCTTAGAGCTAGCAGTTTCCACCACTTCCAATGAAGTCTCCGATTCTAGATCATCATCATCAAGAATACTCATGACTCCCTTGGTACAACTTTCAAACCATTTGTTTGAACCAGGGTTGATTTTTAGAGCTTTTAGCTCTGCACGTTTTTGGTGACTCCTCTTAACCGTGAAATTAGAGAGTGTTGCATCGATTCTTTTAGATTTTTGATCGATTGTGGCAACACTATGTTTGTTCAGAGGTTTGGAGTTCTGGTTGATATTAAACGTGAGTTCTTCGTTATCAACCTGTATAGTTAACTCTTCAGCGAATACATCGATTAGAGCACGGCTCGTTCTCAAGAAAGCTCTCCCTAAGATGAGGGGAACTCTAGGATCTGCATCAAAGTTTACTACAACAAAGTCAGTGGGAAAATGAAACTTCCCTACCTTTACCACGACATCCTCAGCTATTCCGAGTGGACGAGTTATTGTACAGTCCGTTAGCTCGAGAGTCATACAAGTAGGAGTAAGTTCAGGGAGAGAAAGTTTCTTCCATACTGAGAGTGGCACGAGGTTAATGCTAGCGCCAAGATCGGCCAAGGCGGAGCATTGAACCATCCCCAAGAAATCACATGGGATTAAAAACTTGCCAGGGTCTTCAAGCTTTTCGGGAAGCTTTTTAAGAAGGACCGCTGAGCATTGCTCATTGAGAGGGGTTTTAGCCATTTCAGATAACTTATCTTTGTTGCTTAGTAACCCTTTAAGAGTGGATGCAAATTTGGGCATTAGAACGAGAGCATCAACGAAGCTTATATCAAAGTGCAATTCATTGAAAATTTGGAAAAAATTTTCCATTTGCTCTTTGGTTTTGTCTTTAAGCTTCTCATCATGCATTCTTGATGGGTAAGGAAGAGAAGATTTGGATTTCTCAACAGGAGCTACAGGAGGTTCAAACACAACTCCTTGATTTGATTTGGGTTTCTGGACAACTTGAGGTTGGACTACCGAAGGTGGGACGTGTGCGGTACTTTGTGGGCTAGAATAATGCACCTTGTCCGTTGTTTCCTTGGTAACTTGACTCATTGGCACAGGTGGAGGAGGCATTGGAGTCAAAGGTCCATTGTGTGTCGGAGGTTCACTGTCCACTACCTTTGGGAGAGAAGAAGAAGAAGAGGTAGTAGGAACAGCAGGTCCATCATATGAAACACCACTTCTGGTTGTGATCGCCTTTGCATCGCCCCTCGGGTTAGCGATCGTGTTACTCGGAAGTTTTCCTGAGCCCGAGGGTTGATCATTTAAAGACTTCTTAAGATCAGCGATCTGACTGACCAACAACCTGTTCATTTCATCTTGGGATTTCATGAACTGCTTCAGTAACTCATCAGATGATGGTCCTGGAGGAGTAATGACGGGAGGAGCTGGAGGGACAATTTGAGGCCGTATGTTTTGATTATAGCCAAAATTCCCTTGATTAGGATTCATATTCCTATGAAATTGATTCCCTCGATTGAAATTGTTTTGATGAAGGTTCCCTTGATGTTGGAAACCTTGATTGGGTCCAGGATAGAAATTACCTTGGTTTTGATAACCTTGGTTCATTCTTGGTTGGTTCTGATTCCGGTTTTGCATGTTGTGATTCTGGTTAAAACCGGGTGGTGCCTGATTAGTGTTAGCACGGTAGTGTGGTTCATTTTGAGGACGGTATTGATTACCTCCTTGATGTGAACTACCGGCTAGAGCATTTGCTTCAAAAGGACTACCATCGGTGGCAGTACAATTGTAGTAAGCATGAGGACCACCACAAGTGACACAACTCTCAACTTTCTTCACTTCAGCATGTGTTGGAGTCTGAGTGAAGGAGACTTTCTTTTGGTTAGCAAGAACCAAAGCCTGAACAATGTCTGTGAGTTTATCAATCTTAGCATCGGTGCTAGATGTACTCACGGGGGATGAAGAAGAAGAAGGTCCAGCATTAGACTGATATGTCTTTGCTCTGAAAGGACGGACTTGAGATTTGTTCTCAATGATTTGCAAGGCCTCTTTTGTGGTCTTGCTCAGGAAATTACCTCCCGCGGAGGCATTCAAAGAGTCTTGATTGGTCTGATTGAGACCATTGTAGAAAGTATCCATTTGCATTAACTCGGTAAAACCGTGATGCGGACACTTGCGAAGCAACTCTTTGTAACGATCCCATGCCTCCCCGAATGATTCATCAAATCTCTGAGAAAATTTCATTATCTCATTCTTAAGACTTGTGGTTCGGGATGGAGGATAGAACTCGTTAACGAACTTGGTGACAAGATCTTCCCATGTCTCTATAGAACGAGGGGGTTGTTTCTCAAGCCAATTCCGGGCTTGTCCCTCTAGAGAAAATGGGAACAGAAGAAGCTTGATAGCTTCATGTGGGACATTCTTGTACTTGATGGTAGATGCTATCTTGTTAAACCATCGAATGTGTGCATGAGGATCATCCCGCTCAAAACCATAGAATTGGCTCTGGGTTACTAGATTAAGCAACCCGGTTTTGAGCTCGAAAGTGTCAGCCACGATGGCTGGGACAACAATGGCATCTCCGTAACCCTCGATGGGTGCTTGGAGAAGCTCATTCATGGGTTTGTCTTCTGCCATTTCGACAGGAGGTGGTGGTGGTAGACGTTCCTCAGTCACGGCTGAAGGAGCTGAACGTCCTCTACCACACGAGGAATGTTTCCAAGTTCAGAAAGTGGACTTGTAGAACTGGAAGAACGAGTGCGCATGCACTAAGTATAAAAATCAATTTTCAAAACAAATGAGGCAAAACACAAGTGAACTTAACCAATAATCACAAATGAAATGGCTTCTTTGAAAAAGGTACACCAAATCACAAGTGACACAAAGGCAAGTTTTAAATCTGATGTTCGGGAACTTATTATGGTCGCACCCCCAGTTAGGTAGTGCACTGCCTTGATTTGTGGTGGTTGATTTTTATGTATATTAAGTACCACTGAAAAGACGTAGGTAAGATTTGTGCAAATGGGTTCAAAAACTTTTGGACAATATTTTTGGTATCGTCTCGTTTAACCAAATCGTATTGTTTTAAGAATCACCTTAAAGACAATACAAGATAGAAAACGCTACGATTGTTTTGTTGTTTTATATTTTTTTTGGTGTTTTAACACTTTAGGAAAAGTGTTAATGAACTTTTTTGATTTATATTAATTTTACAGAAAACTTTTTACAAATGATGGGTTATGTGCAAGAATGGGTCTGAAAATGGCTAAACACACGCTAAAGCCTCCCCGGCAGCGGCGCCAAAATTTGATCTGTGCTGAAAACAGTCAAGCTACCTCACACAAGCTAGCCACTTGTGAATGGCTAACCGTAAGAAGCTTAAAACTGCTTAAACACAAATGCAATGAAGATCAGAGAATACAATGAATTCCCGGGTCGTTTAGTCCCACGGAGACTCAATGGTGTGTAAAACTGATTCAGAAGATGGAGTGATCACTAAGGATAGTGATCTGTAAAGGTTATGATTAGAAATATTACACTATTGATTGATTGGAAAGGAATAGGATACAGAACTGGAAAGCACAACAATCAGATAAAAGAAACGTAAACGTAAGTTTTAAAAAACTACGTATACGTACAAAATAAAAAGTGAAAACTAAGAAATAAAAGACCTAGAAATATGAGAATAACATTTTTGGAATCCTAAAAATAAAAGAAAATTATTAGAAAAAGAAAATTATTTTTAAAACTATTTAATTAATTATTATTAATTAAAAACTATTTTAACTATTTAATAAATACTCTAAAATAGAAGAAAATACAAAATAAGGCTAGAAAAATAAACTTATGATTCAGAAAAATCTAAAATACTATAAAACTAATTTTAAAATTAAAAATATATTTTTCACACTTTTTATTTAATTATTACTAATTGATTATTATTTAAAATACACTTAAATGCTAGAAAATATAAAATAAACTTGGAAAAATAAAATTTTATCTTGGAAAAATCTAAAATATAATAAAACTAATTTTAAAACTGACAATATATTTTTTAGACTTTTTAATTATTTATTACTAATTAATTACTATTTTTAACTAATTAAAATTACAATAAATACTAAAAAGATAGAGAAAAATATGAAACTTTTTCTAAAAATACTATATGATGACAGAAAACAAAGAAAAATAGAAAAAACAATATTTGCTTATTAATAAGCTAAAAAGAAAAATCAAAAAGCTAAAACTATTAAATAAATGCTATCACTGTTTTTTAATTGACCTTTTTCTGGATTTTCTTTTTGAAAACTACTTTAATACTGATATTATGAAACTTTAATAAAGACAAAAATTTTACAAACCACAAATAAGCTGTTTTGAGGAGCTTATTAACCCAACAGTTATGCTTATGAGCTTATTGGGTGAAATAAGCTCAAACAAGCATGACAGATGAAACCAAGGATAGATACAGATGTAAATAAGATAAGACGACTCAAATGAAGCTAGAGAACACAAACACTCATACTGATAAGCTACAAAAAAGCAAATAAGCACTTATGTAGAACACAGAAATGGGACAAGCTTGAGGCTTGTTGCAGCCCTAGCAAACAAGCTCAAAAGTGAAAACTTAAGCTTAACAATCCAAGATGACCAGGTTGGCTTTCCAAAGAACCAGAGAACACAAGATTTGAGCAACTAATAAGCTCTATGTGAGCTTATCAAGTTGGACCTATCAACTGTGCACAGGGCACTTTTCAGAACAGGTACCCAAATTAAGCCAAGAAATAAGCACTTAAAAAGCTGAGAAACAGAGAACTAGCATTTTTGTATTTTTATATAGCAACCAAACTTTAATAATCCAAAAGCTTGTAAGCTGAATCCTACTAATAAGCACACAGTGAAAATATCTTTTTTATTCAAAAACGACCCAAATAAAATTTTGACTTTTTAAGAAAACTAGCAGTTTGACTTATATGAACTTTGAGTTGATTACAATCACTGATTATGTTGTTTTAAGTTATTCTAAGACTTACTTGAGCAAGATTAACAACTTATAAACACAAATTCATGATCATATATCCTAAAAATCCAACAGTGAACACATAAAATATGATTCAAAGGTATTTTGACTTTTTGCTTATGAGAACTTGTTTTTGTGACTGAGCTTAGTTATTTAGACCAAGTTAAACAGATTTCCAACAAAGCCAAAGACCATAGCACTTTCAAACACCAAGAACCAAACACCTCTTATAAGACTGTTATAGAACTTTTTTCAAAGCAACTCACAAATTTAAACCATGAACTTGACTGCAAACCATGCATTATCATATATTAGAGCTAAGAAAACACAAATCAGCAACATTAACAACTAGAAACCAAGATTTGATGATGAAACAGTTTTGACTGTGAAAATAAAGTTTTTACTAAATACAAATTTTAAAGAAAAACTAACTAATTTTATGGCTTAAACACACTTAACTATATCTAATAAACAAATAGAAACAGAAATTAAAGCTTATTAACACTACAACAGTGAAATGCCAAATTAGTCAAAAAGCTTACAAATGCTTCCAAGCTCAAAACTGAGAATCAGAACCAATGAACACCCCTATTAGCTTACCACTAAGCTACTAAACCAAGGCCATCCATGATTTACCCTGCTCCAGCTGTGTACAGCATCTTCTTGTGATTTTTTATTTTTCAACTATTTAATTTGGATTTTTGGTGATTTTCTGTTTTTGAGTCTAAACTGATTTTAAATGTATCTAAAAGCTTGATTAAGCTTTCTAGGAGCTTAAGTGACCTATTTCAGTCCATAGTAACACCTAACATCAACATTTGAATCACAAGAGATTTTGAGCACTTGGAAATTGCATAAACTGACTTTGATATTAAAAACTTGAAATTTATTATTAAAAAGGGTTCAGATACACTTAAAAGACTTAAACAAAGTACTTGGAATAAAAAACATACACTGGAAAACTTAGCTTAAGAAAAACGACTAAGGAAAATTGAAATTACACTAGATAGTCAAATACATTGCATCTCTCTCTCTATATAATGACTTTTTTGCATCTCTGATGTCCTCTGATTGCTTCCCACCATATTCTAGCCATTGGATCACTCAAACTCATCAAAACCATACACTTGGAATTTTGGCGCCAAATATCTTCAAAGCAGGTTTTATCATTAATTGGGTTTGGTTCAATCAATTAAAGGTATTTGGAGTTTAGAGGAGGTGGAGGGGACAAGGTAAGGGAGGGGTGTTGAAAAGGATGGAAAACCAGGACTGGTTTTGGTGTTTCAGCTGTGGAAGAGGGAGAGCTACAGTAGCTGGTTTTGGGCGGCTTTTCCTTGGTTTGACTTTCTTTGACCGAGCTTTAATAATACAAAGGGGGTCACAATTGAATATGACCGGGGTCTTTTTGGTTTTGACCTAGCTCAAGGGTCAAGGGTCAACTGGCTTGGGCTAGCAGCTGGGCTTGTGTGGATTTGGATTTGGGCTTTTGATATTAAAGGATCCGTTTGGTTAAGCTTAGTACACAAGGACTAAAAATGTAATTCGACCAAACTTGAAGGACTGATCATGCCACTCTTCCAAACTTATCATAAGGACTAAACTTGCCATAAATGAATAGCACAAGGATTCTTTTTGCATAAATTCCATTTTAAAAGGTCCAAGGACTAATTTTGCAATTTTCCAAAGTTTAGGGACCTTTCTTGCCAATTGACCAAAAATTCATTCAAGGATCATTTTTTTTTACAACTTAGAATACTTTAAGGACCTTGAATGATAAAATTCCACATTTTGATATTCCAGGGACTAGATTTGACAACTTTTAAAACTTGGGGGACTAAAACTGCCAATTTTGCAAACTTGAATCATTTTTCATCTGATTTTGATATTTTTGCATTTAAAACACATAAAACACTAATTTGTGATATTTTGATCATTTTGATGTGTTTCTGAGTGTTTTCAGATGATTTTGCAGTTTAGATTGTATAAAAATGATGAGTATTTAGACACTCATCAGGTGTATAGGAAATATAGTATATGGAAATGGAAGATAAACACTCATTAACCGGTCATAGTACATAGATTACCATAGGCTTGAGACTAAATCAAACCTCCACCGCTTTGGCGTAAGCACCTAGGAACAACTATCTAAGAGGTCTTTTAAAGGGTTGTAACGTTAGGCTTACGGTATGGAAACAAAGGGTTTGGTTGGATAGGCGATTTAGTGGTGGCAAGTCAAAAATCTTATGTTACAAGCATGAAAAGAATGGCATTGCTAAGCCAAGACTAGACTCACTAAACTCTAGATACTTGAAACAAACAAACATAAATATAAAGATAGATGCAGGATAGTAGCCCGTATGTTTTTTTTTCAACACACTTTTTTTTCGATTTTTTTTTTTTTGGCATACACTTTTACTCTACCATCCTCTACGATAACATCAAAATATAAGGAATTTATAGGAGCATCCCTACACTTGAGTTATTATTACTCTAACACCTATTTGACCCAAATTGAAAAGATCAAAACACTTGGAGTACTTTATTACGTAAATAAAGGGAATTTGAATTTAACGTTCTTTCCCGTCACTCCATAAAATTTTACTTTACCCATGAGTCCCAATCGTCCCAAAACTGTATACAAAAGATATGGCTCGACTTAGCAACCATGCAAGTAACTAGATAATTGAACTAAGGGTTTAGTATGATAACAATAATGCACTAAAGGTGAGTGCATACAAGGTAGGCTAAGGCGATTTGAGTGTACATTTGGGGGTGGATTGTAAACAATGCTCTTTATTGATATTCCGGAAAACCGAAACATCACGAGAACCGCGAAAAGGATAGGCTCTGAGGGGTTAACTAGGGGTATCGTGTACTAAAGATGAGTACATCGCAAGGGTGTGGGGTAATTACTCAACCGATGTAGAAGAGGTAATTGTAATACGGGTATCAATCAAGGGTTATCCTAATTCCTCTTATCATTTAGTTATCCCTAACTACACAAATGTAGTCTCAATAGCGATCTCGGAATGCATCACAAAACAAGTTCTAGAATCTATTATACTACCGGTACACTCTCGAAACATTAAAGGTGAATGCTTTAATTCCTATAGATCTAGGGACGAACCTCACATTTTTTGGGTGGAATTTGAGTGGTATACGGTCTTTGTGCTAATCATATAACTCCTATCCATGAGACGCTTTATTAAGACTAAAATCCCACCAATACATGTTATGAAAAATTTTAAATTTGGTGCTAAAATTGCCCTAACAAAAATTTCTCATAGCTTATTACACAAATGAAATAGGACAAGACAAATATTCAAGGATAAGCATAGTTTCAAAGTTCCCATTTTATTCTCCCTCCCTACACTTAAACTGAACATTGTCCCCAATGTTCCCCGAAAGTATCAAAGTTATGATAATGGAAGGTAATTAAAAGAGAAAGAAACTAGTACTCCCCTGATTAGCTCGGTAGGATCCGTGTGAAGTAGTGGTTAAATTATGTCCCAAGAAGAATGTATGCGTGATAAGCTTCATCCAATATTATGTTTCTTCTTCTTGATAAATAAAACCTGCACACTCATAAGAAAACGACAACCCAAAGCATCAAAGCGAACAAAGAAAAATCACAACAAGATGTAATTCCAGACTTAAATAAGATATAATGCTTGTGGAATGGATGTTTGCAGATTTTCTGGAAAATTAAGACCTGAGAATTTCCAAAAATTTATAAGTAGCACAGAAAACAAGAAAAATTTTATAAGCTGTTTCTGCTCCTCCTGGCTTCGTCAGGTTATAATCCCGACGCCGTCAGGTTATTCTGAAAGAAACTGGTCTGCTGCGTTTTTCCGGAAAAATTCTGGAAAAATTACACCTTTAAAATCTGGAAAAAATCCTGCAAAACATCCATTATGACTCGATACAAGCATTTGACTCTAACAAACACACATATATATCAATTTCAATAATCGTATTTCTCATTTTCACGTTCTTTTGAAAATGTGTGTACTCCTCCCTACACTTATCCTTTTTGTAAAATACCTTTATATGTAAATTACACGAGGTTAAAAACAAAATAAAGCATTTTCACAACTGCAAACATGAGAATATACAATAATGAAAAAAATATATATAAACACACAAATAAAAAATAAAAACAAAAACACATGGGTTGCCTCCCAAGAAGGGCTTGTTTTTGTTCGAGTCACGAGCTTGACTCCACCCTTATTTAACATATAAAGGGGAAGTTTTTCCTACACTTAAGCTTAAGTGCGGGTGATAGTAGCGATACACACCCTTAGGATGGAAATTTTCCACGTGAGGTGTAGTGGGTGTGTGAATGGCTTCCTTCATCCTAGAACTACCTGGACTAAATCGGTTGATGGGTGGGTCGATTCCTCTTTTGTCTCCTAGATGTATATCTAAGGATGGAAAATTGTGTAAAGATTGAGGTTTCGGTTCATCAACACTAGGAAATTCCCTAGAACTAAGAGTAAGGCTGAGACTACAAGTATTCAAACCTATATTCTCTAGTTGCTTTTGGTTCAAATGTTCTACCTCCATCGAGATTCCTAAAGTCTCTTCTACCACTTCCAGGTAAGTCATGTGAGGTGTGTATGCCTTAAATGATGGTGCGACTTGTGGGTCTACACTTTCCACCTTATCCTCAATCACATCTACATCACCTATACGCTCGTCATGTATTATTTCCTTAGGTAGTGATGAAACCAAACCTAGTAATTGATCCAACTTATGGTTTAATAGTTGGTTGCTTTGCATAATAATTTGACATATTTGGTTAGTTTTCCTAAGGGCCTCACTAAAAATAGTTTCTAAACATAAAGGTTGTTCACGAGAGTCTATCATAGGTGACGGCTCATATGATGCATAGGTTTTAGTAGATGAGGTCTTTTGTGGGCTTGATGGAACGATGAAACCCTCAAAAGGTTTATGGACTTCGTTACTTTTCCCAAGGTACTCAACGGGGCATATATAAGATCCCGTTCTCTTTACTTCTTCCCACCATCTTAAATAATCCGCTTAGTAATATTATATTTTTTTTATGAAAAAACCTAATCGCGGATATAGTGGATTCGCGTTCTCCATAATGATGAACGGAAGAGTCAATGGACAAGTTTTACGAACAAAGGCACAAAGAAGGGGGATAGACTACGAGGAAGCTAAAAAGTGAGAAAAATATTACTTGATAGGAATCAAGCAAGGGAAGCTAAATGAGATAAAAATCGAACTAGCTATTATATTCCCCGGCAGCGGCGCCAAAAACTTAATGCACGTATAACGCGTTCGGGGTCAAAGGAACTTCCTTTTCGTCGGGCAAGTTTTTCAACACCCTAGGCAGTAAACCTAATCGTTGTAGTGTAGTATTGGGTAAGCCTAAGGTTGAGGTTGAGGAAGATTGTTTTTTATCTTTTTATAATTTTTTATAAAGCTAAGGGAAAAATCTCGGGGTTTGGATTTGGGGGTTTGGTACTTCTACCGATTACTCTACTATCTAATTATCTAAACTATGGTTAGTGTATGTCTTTGTGGTGTGTGCTCGTATGATGATAAAAAATGTGTCTACCTAGATACTATACTCCCTAGTTATCTTTTATTGGTGGTTGAATTGTCATGTCCTTATTCTTAAAGCGTTGTGTTTTCTAAGGTCGTAGAGTATGCTTTTATCCCTAACTCTTTGAGACTACCTTAACTTTATTGCCTATGAAATCTCTAGGATTCATAAACTAACTCTAAGGTTATCTTTGGATGTTTAGTCTACAATTCTTCTAATTGACTATAAACTAAGGTTCACAAAGATTACTCAAGCATTAAAAACACACCGATAGCCTAGTGCAATCCTAACCCAATTACAATTAAGATAAGAGACAACCAATCAATAATTAATAACTTGGTTTCATAGATCTAAGCAAACACACAAGAAGTTTAGCCGGGCATGTTAAACATGCAAGCATACACACAATCAATCAAACATGGGATAGACATAATAATTAATTGAATATATGGATTAAGATATAATCAAAAAACCATTACAAGATGTTTTTATAGTGATGGAAACCTTCAAAGTTGCTGGAAAAACACCTATCTAAACCCTAGAATCGGACTTAGGGTTTAGAGCCTCCAAAAAGTGAAGTTATAATGTTCTATTTATAGGCAGATTTTCTGTCGGCAAAGGGTGACGGCGTCACCTCGATAGAATGATGGCGTCACAAAGACTTTTTCACCAAACTGTCGATTTTCTCGTTCTGGTCGCGTGGGCTTTTGAATCACCTAAATTCGAGTTCGTATGCAAAAGTTATGGCCAAAACAGTATCAGCTAATTCGCGCGCATGTTGTGATAGTCTTGATCAGCTTGTGATGGCGTCAGTTGATATCTGTTACGCCGTCATTCTTCAGTAGTGACGTTGTCAGAATCTGGATCTGGGCCGTCTGAGATGAAAAGTCATAGTGACGCCCTTCCTCTTCAAAGCCTAACGCCGTCAGGTGTAATTTAGCGAAAAGTCTACTAAGCCGTCACAAATTTAATTACGTATAGAGGGACGGCGTCGCCCTTTAATTGTGACGCCATCAGCTTTAAATTCAGCAGCTTGAGTTTCTTCGATCTTGACTTAGTCATTTTCTTCATATCTTAACTCCTTTTCGTCTAGATATGCATCATTCTGACATAAGACTTAGGAACAAAATTAAGGAGTAACGGATATAAAAGTGGGTGATTAAGGGCTTAAATGACCCCTTAAAAGTGTACGTTTTAAATCCTTATCAAGTAGCACCAACATAAGACTTAGGTGATGCATTAACCTCCGCATTTTGGACAATAGGCATAGTATAGTACCTTTAGGTTTTTCTATAGTTGGCGAAACAACACTCGTTTGCAAACCATGCATCCTTCCAGCTTTAGGACCAACACTAACTTTATCTCCACAAGGTAAATTAGCATCCTTACCAAAAAAAGTTAAAAAAGGTCCTCTCTCTCCCACTAGGGGCGATTTTTAGGCCGCCACTTCTACACCTTTTCCGGCTATTATCATCCTTCTAATCCGTATCTCTACCTTTGGTATGCAATCGGATTATTAGGTTGTGTTTTTTGTGAAGTGGCGTGCTGTTTTATTTCCTATTTTTCTCTAAATCGTCCCTACTGATTCTATTGTGCATATCGGTTTAAACTAATTCATTGGTTTGTATCAATGGTTCATTTTAAACATGGTCTTTGATTGCCGATCTCTGTTAGGGTTTCGGTTTTACGATCCCTATTAGGTTTTTGTTTTTTAGATGTGCATGATCTCTGGTCTTTAACTGCTATATATCTCTATCGATTTGTATGTAATCCACTCTTTGGGGTTTTATTCCTGTTAGTCGATGTGGATGTCGGTTTGGTGTGTGGTTTCGTGGGTTTGGAGAGATGATTGTCGATTGATTGATCAGGTTTGTCATGCTTCTGTTCTGCCTTAGTTGGTTACCAAGCCTGGTTGTGATAGGGGTCACGAATCCTTTGTCGTTGTTCCTTATTTACCAGGTTTGATTGTCACGGTTATTACCTTAGGATATAGGGTTTGGTCGTTATATTCTAAGCTGAGGCAGTTTGGTTTTCGTTTCCCAAGTATTGGTATTGAATGGTTGGAAGAGAGGGTACGCTGATTTTGAAGTCGTGTTTGGTGGTCACTTGATCCGCGGCTGTTACTTCCTACACGTTATCAGGTTGAAGACAATCATTACACTTGATGATATTATGGTTATATTCAGGCGTTGTTGCCATGGTTTGGTGTATGGTTCGTTTTCAGATTGGTTACTTGTAAGACCTGGGTCTTTGTATAGGTTTGCGTATGGCCTAGATCCTGAATGGTACATAATTTCTTGGACGATAAGTCTTAGTTGGGGTATTAATACACTGGTTTGTATCGGTTCTTGCTCAACAATGACCTGGTGTTTATGGCTTGTATTCATATTATGGTGGTCATTGATGAGTAAGTTTTGGATGTTAGGGTTTTCTAAACCTTATTATTTATGGGTTTCAGTAAACTTCGTGCTTGATTAAGGCTGTTTTTCTGATTGGTGCACTCGATGGCTGAAACTTTGTGTTTAGTTATGGTTCACGTGATTGGTCATCTTTTTGTACCAATTTGCGTTTTGGACCTATTGTTCCACTCAGACCTTATTTTCTGGTTGATTTCATATTACGAGGGTCATTGGTGAGTGAACACTTTGGATGTTAGGGTTATTCTAAACCCTATTGGGGTTGTTAGGGTTATTCGCTAACCTTATTATTCGTTTCTGATCCATATTGCGTTGTGTTACACTCTTATCAAGTGGATCGAGATTGGGATGGGCTGGTCTTCACGCTTAGTTATAGATCTTAGTGAATTGGATATTGGTAGTCATGTTTGTGTATTCAACACGTGTTACCACGAACTGTGACTGGAAGTTAGGGTTCCCAAATCCTATTTTGTTTGTCTATACCGCTCATCGTGTGATTATTGTTCTAGTTGCTATTATTCTGGTCCTTTGGTATGATTAGATAACAAGCTATGGACTATGATCGGTTTGGGGAGATTTGGTAGTCGTGGTGGGTCTCATATTTCTCCCTTGTCCTAATGCTAATATGGTGTATCTTGAGACCGTTATGCCTCGGTTAAGTGTTGGTCATGGTGGCCGATTGGTGGTTAGGGATTACATTACTCTATTACTTGTTTCTCTCGACCTGCTTTGATTATTGGGTATTGATTTTATAGCTGCTATTGATCGAGAGATTCTTGGGGTGTCTTGTGTCCGTTATGGATATTTACACTCGATGTTTAGTTCGTCTTTATGGTTCATGAAGATGATTCATCCCATGCTGGTTTTCTTCATGTACATGGGGTGTTGTTGATGTATTATGATTATTTGGTCAGCTTTCTATCCATGATCTTGTTTAAATGCTATATATTTTTGTTTTGGAGGATGGATCAAATGTTCAATGCATCATTGGACGATGTGTTCGTGGACTTTTATATCAACACATTGCAGGTAGGTTGAAGCAGCTCGTGTGGGCTTCATGTGGTTTATCCTTCATTGTGGATGTCAGACGTGCATCATATTATTTTAGAGTTTTCGGGTTCGCATGGAGTTTGTTTGGAAGTACTATAATGACTATGGCTTAGCGTTTAATTCATATTTTTATATTTTTGTATAGTCGTTGTAGTTGTAAGTTATAAGAATGGCCTGTAATTCTTATATAGTGGTTACATGTAAGTTGCAGTTGTTGTGCATTGTTTTTCGCCCTGATCGGGCTAAGGACATGGGATTCACCCATGTCATTTGTACTTCAATGTTTTTGGTGTAATTGAATTTTACCTGGGTGAATTAACCCTTTTACCCAAAAAAATTAGCATCCTTACCAATGTCCTCGACACCATGATCACTAGACGAACCCGACTATAAAATAGTATTAAGTTTGGACCCAAAATTATCATTAAGAGATGGGTATTCATGCACGTTCAATGTGGTCATAACACCAACATGCCCCTCTGCCCAAAATGATGTATCATCAAGGCTTTTACCATCAACGCTTGTAGTACCAGCTTCCAATGTCTTTGGTTCCATAGTGTCACTAGGTTTTGCACGTTGTGGTAGTCGAACATCATCTGAAGATGACCCATAAGTAACATTAACACATACTCAAAACAAAATTAGGGTTTCGCAACACCCTAGTAGCCAACCTTGGCTGATTCGTTGCACCCAAGTTATCAGACTCAAGATCCTTAAATCGCTGCATACGAGCTTTCAAGGCCTCAATATCCACAGTACCTTCACCAACATTCGCCATATTACTCAGCAGTAGCAGAAAATCGAACAAAAAGAAACATAACGAGTGGACAAACCCTAACCGAACAAACATAAAATCAAGAAGAACTACGTCAAACTTCAAATCGATTGCCTTAACAAGTTAAGACATGCAATAATGGACCAAACAAAACAGCTAACCAACGCCCCTCATGGTATCAAGATAATCAATACGATGCGATAATCTTAAACCCTAATAAAAACGAAAGAAAAAGAACCCTAGCTTCAAACCAAATCGACCAATCTGAGATAGATACAGAACCATGAATGATAGTATAACTATAACAGATTTAGGTAAAAGAGAATTGATTATAGGGCAGTTTAATGATCAAAATATTTAGGGATAAAGAATCGGATTTCTCCAGAGGGAATAATCGGTTTTAGGGATAAGCTGATGTTCTTCCTTTTTTTCAGTTTTTCAAATGTTTGCATGTATTTCGGCTTATGAAGGTGTGAAATGAGGAAAATATCGAAAGTACTTTGGTGGAATCGGGATCAAAAGTCAAAGTGCGGGAAAATATTGCATCAAAGTGGAATGTCGACTACATGAAAGAAAAATATATAAGTATATAGTTGGTATGGAATAAATCAAGTTTTCAACAATATTTTATGTGTAAGTTGTTATTAATAAAATATAATGTCGGTTGGAAACATATTCAATGGATAATATATCTCTAAAAGATATATATATATATATATATATATATATATATATATATATATATATATAGTTGTTCATTTATAGCATGTCATTTTGAGTCTCTATCCCTTGTGGAGATTTCTGGCCGCCACCTTCCTTCCTTTTTCCGGCCAATTTCACTATCTAATTCGTCCTCTCTATCCTTCTTTGAAGGGTATGCAATACGATTAGGTTATTGATTCTATTGTGGGTGTTTGGTATCGCTTTTCACTCTTATCTGATCGGATTTCTCCCTACCTTGGCGTTTCTTTAACCCTAATTCAATCGGTTTTCAGCAGATCCGATTTTGGTGAATCGTTTTTTAGGATTTTTTAACCGCTGGTTGTTCGTAATCGCACCCTTTAACCTTTGATTCATATGTCGGTTCTTCATATCGATTATACATTTAAAAGGGTTGATCTCATGGCTTTTAATCTAAACCTTAATCATTTTGTTCTATAGTCAGTTTTTAATCGAATCATTAATTAGGGTTTAGTTTTATTGGTTCTTATTTATTAACCCTAAACGATTACTAAATCCTTTTTGGTTATTTGGGTGATCGATTGAGGGTTTTATAACCCTAAACGATTACTTTTAATTTTGTAATCAGTTTTTAGGGTTTTATCTTGTTTGGTGATCGTAGCATGTTCCAGGATTTGAATCCAGTCGGTTTGTTTTCATAGATCGACTATATTTAATATGGTGCGATCTGGTTGGATTTTGATGCGCTTAGTGACTTACGAAACCCTAATTCTTTAGGGTTTCATTTATTTTTTATCAGATGTGATTGTCATGATGATGGATCTGGTTGTTTTATTGATTATCAACCTGTGTAAGGGGTTGGTTGGTGTTCGTTGGTTATTACCATGATGTTTCTGCCATGATCATGGGTTTTGGAGAGATGGAAGTTTAAACGCGTTGGTTAACAATGATTTACGCCATTATGTTTGGAATTTAGGGTGCGATCTCACCCTATTGATTGATCTTGGTTCGTATTACACGTAGGCCTGATGGTAGTGAGATTTATTCGAGTTTCTTTGGTCTGGTATATGATAGGGATTGGAAGTTAGGGTTAATTCAGCCTTATGATCGTTACACCATATGTTGAATGGTGCCTTGTTCAAAACCCTTGGTTTTGATCCAAGACCTGCTGCTCATTCACTTACACTAGTCGGTCTTAGTATGGTTTCTACTGGGTGTCATGCTTAGGGATCCTAGTTCATCGTTCAAAGTCATGTGCTATCTTGTTTAATCTTATCTTTTGATCGATGCTACTGGTTTCTATGGAAGTTAGGGTTTGTTGCACCCTTATGTTAGTCTATGGCAAATTATGCTACCATCGGTTTGCATTCTTGTCTTGGTTGCATTGGGCAGCTTAGTGGTACTCAAAATCTTGTCATAGTGTTTGGTGTGATCACATGCGTATGGTGGGCAATTGATGCTAATTATTTCAGTTTTATGTGATCATGTGAGGTGTGTCATTGTGACTTGATCCTGGGTGTCTTCATGTGTTTCACTCTGATTGGTTTGAATATTGGTTCAAGTTATCATATGCTGGAAGTTAGGGTTGATTATACCCTGTTTATGTTTCAAATTTGATTTGCTACAGATTGCACTCTTATTAGGTTATTAGATTATGCTTCATGCATAATACTAATAGAAGCTGCAAATGGATTTGTTTTGGAATAAGCACTTGGAAGGCGGGGAAAATTGGTTATGGTTTCTTCATGTTCAAGATCTGGATAGCTATGATGACTAAGAAGACTTAAGTTTTATGATCTATTGTATTTTTATCGTTAGTCATTGTTAGTTGTATTTGGATTTGTAAGTTATAAGAATGGCATGTCATTCTTATATTGTGGTTAGGTAAGTGTCCTAAGGGACTGAGGTGAAGGACTCACTCTCATCCGTTGTACTTCAATGTTTTTTGGTTAATATAATTTACCAGGGTGCAGGATTACTCCCCTTTACCCAAAAATATATATAAAAGACCCGGCTTTTATATGTATATTTGTTAAAAGTTTCGAGAAGTATATCTCATTTGTAAATAGTTTATATATAGTTTATGGAAAATTTACATAACTCGTATGAGATTTTCTATTTACTTGGTACGATTTAATGTCAAAAGTGGAATGATATGTTTATAACTCGGTTGCTAATGGTTGGAAAGATGTGTTATATGTTTCAAAAGTGTGTTATACTTTTTAACTTCATTAAGATATTAACCTAAAAACACTTTATTATTTTGTAAGGTATTAGTAAAATTGTAGTTTACTTTCTGGTGTAGTGGTAAGGTGGCAACTTGGTTTGTAAAATAATTCATATAGTGATTCGTAAAACAACTTATAGGACAGACGAAAACAACTCATTGTTTATAATACAGTGGTCGAAGTGTTGATTTAACTAAACTGTTGCAAAACATTTCACAGAATATTCGCATATGGTTTGTGAGTTAATTGGAAATAGTTTGTATGGCGAATAATTTATTTTGTTTGCAATAGGGTGGCAAGGTAGGCGTTATTATTCTTAAGAGGTGGCTGGAGAGTCTAGGTATCTGATTTCAAGATAGGGCATGAAGTTTTTCAAGTTTCTGTTGGTATACAGGTAACTTATTGTGTATTTCTAGATCTTGTCAAAGGTTTATTGTTCTTTTTGTTGTCCACTCCCACTAAGATAATCTCTCCTATAGGTGCTACAGAAAGTTGTTCCTAGAACGGGTAGTGATGTTCTTTGGTTTATTTGATGAGTGTAGGTTTTGGGGTAGCGATGGCTATAACATAACCCGATTTGTGAATTGAAATTTTTTCATATAAGAAAATAAAGTATATGATTAAAGGGTAGTGTGATGCCAATGTGCGGCTTTTAAAATGTTACATGCTCGTTTACTCACACCAAAAACATTACCATTTTCTGAGATGAATCGAAACCAAGTGGACATAATGCTATTATAACTACTCCAAGTATCGCAGAATTCACCTATGAGTCGGACATAGGTGATCAGGCTATGTCCCACTATCCCTGGTTGAATATAGGTGATCAATTTGTATTCAACCGAGGTTTAATGAATTTTAAAATACTCAACATAGTTACGCTAGTAATATGTACCAATACTTTTAGAAGTTGTCTTGAAAGACATAAAACATGTGCTCCATTTATGTGAGGGGAAAGGCGTAGCGTTGTGATACGCAAACATACATATAGGAAAATAATTATAACATCTAGTGAAATTAGGTGAGTAGTAATAAAACATATATCTTATCAAGTATGATCTCAATTGGATCATGAGTGAGGCATCAGCTTGGCAGGCAGGCATGTGTCGGTTATAGAGTTAAGTTTTTGTAAAAACGGTTATAGTCTAAGTTATAAAAATACCCAAAATGGCTCAGCGGAAGCACATAACCCATGGGGTGCTACTAAATTGATATCACAACACAAGTATAGAATAACTGATTTTCATTAAGAACTTTCATTCATTGAAGTAAAACAAGTTTACAAGATTTGTTTAGTACCGAAATACAGGCCCATAATAAAGTGGTCTTCATTCGAGTTAATCAAAGGGATCTATGACCATGCCTTGCCTTTGCCTTGCGCCTCCAAAGTTAAGCTATCACCTTAAAACCTGAAAATACATGCTAAAAATTATCAACACGAGGTTGGTGAGTTCATAGTTTTGTTTAAATAACATTTCAGATACCATTTAGGTGAGTTTAAAACATTCAGTTTTGATGACCATTATGTCTCACATAATGTCATGAAAGTTCAAGTTTACCTTAGAATAAAACTTCACTTATGGATCAAAAGTAGGGTATATGTACATTACAACGAATATAATGCCATATAGTATATCTATTACGCTAGCACTAAGTTCATGCAACCGAAGCTACGACCGTTTCTGTATGCAAAATGTAGTCATACTAGAAGGGGCCCATAGCGAGTGTTTATCCCAATACACTCGATTCCTACATGCTATACGTTTCGCCTTGACCCATGTATGGCCAACCGAACGGAGGAGTCACCCCCAATAGATCTATTTATAACATTCGCCCTTCCCAGCAGGAATTGACAGTTCATGAAGAGGGCATTTTGGGATCTAAGTTCTTAGGCTAAGCTGCATAACGTTTTAAGTAAAGCATTTTGTGTGGTCCAGAAAACATCTTTGTGTGATGTAACTTTAAACAGCTAAGTTTGCAAGAAAACATTCAATAGTATCGTAGGTAAACACATCATAGCAATCAGGAAGCAAAATTTGCATGGAAATGGACATTTTCAGTAAAGCAATTTAAGTAAAACGAGCATGTATCTTCCCCTAAAACAGGTATAAACCAGTTTAAAAGTTGGGACTATGAAACTCACCTCAGCAATTAGCAGTATAAAATGAAATAGATCAATTAGTGTAGTGAGTTGCTCTGACATGAAAGCTAGATTAGTACAACATTTTAGTCTTTATTCATGTTTAAGACTCGATAAAGTTTATAAAAATTTTTCAAGTGTTTGTTGTTGTTGTTTCTTGTGTGGCATCATGTTTAAGACTCGATAAAGCTTATGAAGGTGTGAAATGAGGAAAATATCGAAAGTAGACGTGACTTTGGTGTAATCGGGATCAAAAGTCAAAGTGCGGGAAAATATTGCGTCAAAGTGGAATGTCGACTATATGAATGAAAAATATATAAGTATATAGTTGTTATGGAATAAATCAAGTTTTTGACATTATTTTATGTGTAACTTGTTATTAATAAAATACAATGTGGGTTGGAAACATATTCAATGGATAATATATTTCTAATATATATATATATATATATATATATATATATATTTATATATATATATATATATACTAGTTTTCGAAGCCCGCTCAATGGGCAGGCATGACTTATAATTATTTGTTTGTTGTTTTTTGTTAACTTTAATACATTTTTTAGAATTGTCAAACAATATTATAAAACAATTGTTTTTTTTTTTTTGTTTTTAGTTGTTGGTTATTATTTTTTTAATTAAGAATTATAAATAATTGTATGGTTTGCGTGGATGCTTAATAACACAACATATATTATTTTTAGAACATTATGAAATTTATGTATGTTTGTAAAGTTGTAGATAATGAAAATGTATTAAAGTGATATAACCGTTAACTTAAATTCTAAAAAAAGATTCTTTGTAGACAACATTAGTTGTTGATTCTGCGTGTTTCCCGTCTTCATCACAATATAAAATCTTTAATCCTTTTCTTCTTTTCACCCTTGATACGGCTATGTATAGTTTCCCGTGAGAAAAAACCGGCCGTTGTAAAAACAATCCTACTTGTGTTAATGTTTGTCCTTGACTTTTGTTAATAGTCATTGCAAAACACAATGCAACTGGGAATTGTCTATGATTAAATTTAAACGGCATATTATTATCAGAAGGGCTTAAGACCATTCTTGGTATTGCACAAATTCTACCTACAATTCCGCCTGATATATTCTTGGCTTCTATTATATTGACACCCATCCTTAGCACTTGAAGCCTAGTTCCGTTGCATAATCCCGCGCTTTAGGTATGTGCGTTTATCTGAGGTAGTTATTGTGCGTTTACTGTTCGGGCCAACCATTGGTATGTACCTTAGGTCTTCAACGTGCCCGCCTACAGTTTCCAAAAGTAACCATTATTTAGTATTACTGACTACTAATAAAGTCATATTCAAAATTAGTGGCTATTGATAAATTCGTCTGTCTACAGTAAGTTACAAAAAAAAAAAAGTTAATGTCGCACCTTTAGCTGGCGAACTCGTATGAGCCGTATAACCCTATACATCATCAAAGACACAATTGCAAACATGTATTGATGAAGGGATTGAGATGGTTGTAAAATATTTTACCAGGTATGGCGAGACTTGGCCGAATTGCAGCAAGAACTTCAGTGTGTTTTGGACTAAAATCCCAGCAACAACCCCCTACCAAATAATTTATAATGTTAGCCATAGAGATTATACATACTACATATTACATAACATAACTTTTTTCATCTACAATCATGTTTAAGATTCAAATAATAACAATTTCATTACTTACCATGCTATCTATTTGCAAGACGACCATTTCAACCCATTCATTTATAGATAGGTAATTTTTGGCTATTTTATCTCAAATGGCTCAAATGTGTAAAACAAATTGCTTTGTAGGAAACAGGTCGAAAGTCACCTATATTTATTTTATAAAGCTAGAAATAACATAAATCATCTAATTTTTAAAATTAGAGTACTATGGAAATAATTTAACTTCCAAGATTCAAGAAAAAAGATATAATATAACTTTTGTAATCATATTTGACACAATAGTTATTTATAAAAATAATAGATTTTTTTTTTTTTTTTTTGAGAGGGGAGGAGGGGGGAGTACTTTCAGTCAGACCAAAAATTTAAGCCGTGTCAAAAAAATGAATTGTTTTGACCCATTACCCAACGCGCTAGATCTGCCTATTTGCCACCGCTAATAATATGAAGTCCGGGACATTGAATATAGACTTAAGAAACAAAGCACTTGATGGTGCAAGAGGTGTTGCTGACCATAGTAGTAGGCAAAGATGCAACACAAACTCCTTCACGCTTAAGTGTACGTTCATTCACCCTAGACGTGACAATCTAAATAGGAGGCCAATAACATTTAGAAAGCCATGATATTAGCGAGTAAAGAACATAAATGGCTCATATGTTATATTAAAACAAATGACTAAAATCTAACATTAGGAGTTTCAAACACAAAAAGAAATGAGTCCAACAGAAAATAGATGATGTTTTATAACGCTAATCTCTTAAATGAAACCAACATTAACAAAGTCATGTCAAACAATATTACTCATTTATTGGCCAAAGAAACATGGGGTCACAAGGACTTTGAGATCCAAAAGGAAAAAATATAATTGAACATTTTGAGTTATTTTTTTGTGTGTAATACCACTTCCGATGATAGGAAATTACGTTAATGAAATTTTAATGTGAAGTGATTATAGTTTTTCATGGCCGATAATTTTAAGTGTTGTGGTCTGACACCATAAAAATTAATCGTTGCAATATGCGTATGACAAAGGAAACATGAATATATGTTCCTTAAATTTTATTCCATTTATAGTGACCAATCTAATTATCTATGATGCATATCTCTCGTACAACAAAACTTTATTTTATTCAATAGTCATACATAGAAGAAATTACTATAAGATCAACTATATAGTATAAATTAATGAATGGAAACATGTATTGATATATCAAAATATGGTTTACGCCTCCTTCGATAGTCGAAAATAAGAACATCGGTAAGAAGAGCCAAAATGGGCTTAAATAACCTAAATCATCAGGTGTATGGACCGAAGCACCGTCTTATTCACCTAAATTCTTAAGCTTCTCTAATTCCACTGAAACTTGAATAATCATTATCAATTAAAATGTCATCTTACAAATTTCATATGAACAAATCAAGAAAAGATATGCAGATTTATTGACGGACTGACGGCACCAAACCATACCCCATAAATCTGCTCATATTGCCAACCTCTAATATATGTTCACAAAAGAGCAGTATTAAAATAAATACTCAAAAGGGTCTACTAAAGTAGTCCCATCAGTGCCACTTTTCAGATTCCTCATCTTATATATCATTAACTTAACATCTTAATGTCTGGTGAACAATTAAAGCGTAAATAATTGAGTTAAGAGATAACTAATTATCAATGGCATGTGATTACAGATGGTCATAAATCCTAAATAATAAAATATAGCAAAGTAACGTAAAGTTCAACAAAAAAAAACTAACCATGAGTAAACTTCGGATTCGATTAAAATATGTCGTATAAGTGTCATTACGTTGACTGAACTTTAGCTTCCCTCCGGTTACTGCTGCAGTTCCATTTAAACACTTCCCTCCCATACTGCAATTTTCAATAAAATAAGACAGCGAACATGTTAATAATATTATTTGATCAAAATAACAATGTTGTCGTTTGAATAAAAACATTTTACATCGTTCAAAGGAGTTCCAAATGCTTATCTTTTTCTTATTCGATACTTTTTTATTTAAGCATGTGAGACATTATAGGAAAAAGTCATTAAACACAACACAAATTGACCCACTCACACATATGGTGAGGTAAAGAAATGTATATCATATAAGAGAAAGTTATACATTTTTGGGTGCACCTCCCGTCACCATCATTTTCTGTTATCTGGATGGCATAACCTTACCATCGCTGCACCTCCTGTTTTGAGACTTGCCCCAAAAATGGTTTATGTGTATATGAAGAGGAGGGTATTTGGCAGATAACAGGAATGGTGTTTAGACTTACCTCAAAATGATTTTTTTTTCATTGTATGTAATTGCTTCTATGGAAACTAAAGTGATCAATGTAATGTTTTCTGTTGGTATGTTGGGCATTCAGAGGCGAGGACGAGCGGGTCGTGTTCAGCAAGGAGAGTGTTACCATCTATATCCTAGATGTGTCTATGATGCTTTTGCTGATTATCAGTTGCTAGAAATACTAAGGACACCTCTGCAATCATTATGCCTTCAAATCAAAAGTTTAAAACTTGGAAGCATTTCAAAATTCTTATCTAAGGCTTTACAGTCTCCCGAGTTATTAGCAGTAATCATCAGCCTCATATTTCCAATGAATATTTTTCTCCATATATCACATAAAAGTGATTATTGCTCATTCATAGGTTCAAAACGCTATCGAGTATCTCAAGACCATTGGTGCTTTAGATGAGAGTGAAAACTTGACTCTTTTGGGTATGCTGATTTTTATTTACTCCATTTTAATTTTAATAGTCGTGATTATACTTAACGATAATTAAATTTTCTATACGAACCTTTGACAGGTCATTTTTTAACAATGCTTCCGATTGAGCCAAAGCTTGGAAAAATGCTTATACTTGGTGCAATTCTTAATTGCCTTAACCTGATACTCACAGTTGCTGCTGGTCTTAGTGTCAGAGATCCTGTTTTGGCACCTTTAGACAAAAAGAATGTAAGAAGTTTATTTGAACATTCTTATTATTCTTTAAGAAGTGTCGTGGCTTGATTTATTGCCGTTTCTTATTATTTTTACAGTTGGCAAAACATGTTAACAGGTGAGCGTGACCCAACATGTTTTGACCGGAACATGTATTGACCCGTTATGGTGTTACACAACCCTTATAACAGACCCATCTTCCCATATGTACTAAAAGAGATAATACACCAACTATGATTGCGCATTGAGGGAAGGAGCTGTTGAATGTAAACCTGTAGTTCGATAAACCCGTCATCCTTGTTAAGTAATTGGAAAGACAAAGTTTCGTTCACTTCAAAGTTGCATTTAAGGTTTTCTCTCTCAAGTGTCGCATTTACGTTATCTTCAATCATCATAGTGATAGGATCAGTAAGTGGTTGAAGAGATACATGTAAGAATGGAATCTTTCACATCCGCGCGAGAAGCTACTTCACTGTATGCGGCAAAATTAGGAGGATCCTAAGTGTATTTGCCAAAGACTAATGTCGTATCACTATCAAATGTTTTTTTCCAGCTGTCTGTCTTCTCGCAACAAAATCCTTGAATCTGGTAAGCCAAACCTACCTGGAAGAGATTCTCGAAGTTTGGGCATTCATTTTTACGTGCAGGTAACTCCAAACTCATGAAGTTGATTAGTCCAAAGCTCTGCATCAATACATTCCACCTGGTCAAGCTACTTACTTGCCCTATTGGGTTCTCATATATCCATACTTTCAGGTCTGCATTAATAATTTTAAAATTCAAACCAAAAAGCAGCTTCATAATCTGAAGTTGACAACGTTCACATACCTTATTGTAATAACTTAGGTGAGAAAGATAAACAAAATGTGTGTAATTTTAGATTATTTTGTACATTATAAATGAAATTATGTAACCTGGTATAATGTGGCTGTGATATTGCTGTGATTCAAGCTAGTCATGGTGTTCATATCCTGATTCATCACTCCAAATATGGTATCTGGTCTTGTCGTATAAAAAACAATTTCCGAATCTGTTTCTTGACCATCTCAACCCAAAACACAAAATTCCACCTCTGCCCCTTATGATTTTCGTATCCAATTTCTCTGCATTTCCTTAATACTCTCAAGCGAGTCAAGATCATCTAAATCATCAAGAAGACGGTTTGCATATGTAATTATCTTGAGCATTCATTGCCGCATCAACTTCTTGGTCATAAACAATGAATTGTAAAATAAAAAAACATCCAGTATAGAGGCATAAGAAAATTTTCAAAAGTTAAACGATGAGAAAATATTTCAATCAAGAGCACCATCATACATGTCTAATAATTGGATGGACATCGTGCTCACTCACACCATCGACCACTTCTTCATTGGCCAACACATTGCTAAGAGCAGGGCATCAATCGACCGGTATCTCAGCCTAAATAGTGCATGAAAAAACATGATAATTATGTATAATTCCTTGTGAATAATAATCGTAAAAGGAAATTTTATCTTGACCTAATATACTAGTCATTTTTTCATAAGCTGTAGAAAGATCCATTGTGTGCATTTGTAGTAGTCCGGTTCTGTTGTAGATATTTCAAGGTCGCTGAAAATTAAAAAAAAAATGGACAAACGTTAAGACTTTAAAAAGTTTTAAAAAATAGATAAACACATAAAAAGAAAATCAAGTAAGTTAGACTTAGAAAGAACAAAAAAAATATGAGAAATTGATATGTGTGTATGCATAATTGCATATAGGCTGATCACAAATTAAAGTCAGAGAAACAACCTCTTTGTATAATATGGTAAACATAAAGAGATCAGACCTACAAAAGTTTAATTACCTGTTTCACCATTTTGCACCAAAAAAACAAATTCATGAACCATTGATAACCAACAGATATTATGGGGATTGAAGAACATTTTGGACCAGTCAGTTGTAAGTATCGTCTAGAACATGTACTTTTTGTTCAAAAGTAGGAGTGAAATTTCAGTATTTTAGGCTGAAGTTTGGCCAAACCTATGAACAATGGTACTCTTCTATATAATGGGCAACCTGTGTGCCTAATGGGCAACCCTAAAGATGGCCATTTTGACCCATTTGTTGATTTGGGTTATGTTTTATCTCAAACAGGTAAATTAAAAATTTGAGATACAAATTCACCTACTTCATCTATTTAAAAGATAATGTTGCTCGATAATTATTGCAGTTCTGAATGGAAAGACTTGAGGGTGGAAGAATCCATGTTTAATATGTATGGTAAATTTCCAAATACGAAATGAATAAGTTTCACACTGGGTGGTGACATATTAAGGTACTTACCCTAATGGCCGTCATAAGTAGGAGCTTAGAGCAAGTGTGATCAGACTTTCTAAAAACCAAATAAGCAGACGCAAGAGCAGTAGTTGTCTTGTCAACTACCTATATAATGCAGATATTTTTGTCTTGAACTATAATAATGGAAGAAAAAAAAAACAGAAGTCCCTTGATAACTGTATCTATGTACCTGAACATATGTAATATCAGATTCTGCAGTAACTTTGAGTATAAAATATTTAGCCACCTAAAATAACAGAAGTCTATGATTCCACCTTTCACCTTGTTATATAACAATTATCTAAAGATTATATCAAAGATACTATAAGCTAGCCATTTACTAATTATTATATTAATAAATAGCTCAATCAGTGTGACATAAAAGAAAACAATAAAAGATTCCCAGAACGTATAGAAGGAATTGAGAATACCTGAAAATGTGCAAAAGACGTCAACTGCAGCCGTCAAAGTAAATTACCACTCAGATTTCTTCCAAACTGATTTGATAAACAGCAACCAACAGGTCATCTAGCATGATCTACAACACTATAAATATCAAATTTCCATGTCAGCCTGATTCTAGCTGTTCTAAATGGCATCACAAACTGATACTACTCAATTCACACGGAAAGCATTTAAACAATAATCATATAATTGATGTCCCTCCACTTCTCGTCAGTATAAACAATTTAAACAATATATTAGCATGCATGCACACAAATCAACATGTGTTCAAAGAAGACGACTAACCTCCAAAGACGACGTCTAACATGAAAAAAGCTGTAAACAAACCAACATATGCATACACAGTAACAAAGTTTCATGATTAGGTTTTTGAGAGAAAAAAGGCATACCTTTTTCCTATACGTGATCTGTAAAAAAAACAATTGATATACGAAAGCAAACCATAATAGTTGATATACCTGATTAAGTTGTAGTATGTTGGTTGGATCAATGAAGCCTTAAACTAAAAGAAAACGTAATACTCGAAACACCCACGATCTCAAAAATCAAAAGACCTACAGAAAATGGAATACCCATGAATTCTATTCAATATATATTATATGTTGAACTAACAAATGAAATCTTACCAAACTACGAATGAAATAAGTTAGTGACCATTATAGAGTTTCCACTGAAAAAGAAAACATATATCTTTCTATTATTCTATGGGATAATAAATGCAACAGAAGGTGACTGACTTTAAGTTTTGCAGCTGAACATTTCTTCGTGTCACTATGTTTGTTGTGACACCGCCACTCGTTCTTTCCTAGTCGATATTGCCGATGTAGCCTATGTAATCTGTAACGGTGCCAATGTATTGGTTTACATGTGTTTATATTCAAAGAAACGACTTCATGTACCTGTTAGAAGCGTCTTTTTTGTTTCCAGACGGCGTACAACCTCATTGTATGCTGCAAATCTAAAGCAGTGCTCGGGAAAGGTATCTGCAGGAATGGAAGAAACGGTGGTGAATTTACCAAATAGTAATGTATATTTGGTATCTAGTGTTTGCATCCATTTCTCTGTTTTCTGCCATCCGAAACATTGTATCTGATATACGGAGTCCAGTTGAAGTTCATTATATTTTTCGTGATCTTTAAACTCTATGTTTTCCTGAAATGGTTGGCCCTGAAATAACAAAAGAACGAATGTGTAAATGATATTGTCAAAAATATTTTTAAAAAGTACTGATTTACTATATATGTCCAACGGTCCTAGATTACCTTTCTATCTAACAACATGCAACAATACATTATAGACGTTAGATCTGGAATAGTTCTTGCAAACCATTTGTGATATATTCTGACTTCAATAGCTTTGTTCATTTGTGCAGGATTTATGTCATTAAGCAATACAATATCTGGCCCCATTTCAACTGCCTTGCCTTTCTCCATGGTATCGGAAATTCTGCAGTCACAAAAAAAGGCACAAAAGTATATGCAGTATAGTCATGTTGAAAAACATATACATAAGTACAGGGTCTGGTTGACTGTTTCATACGGACAGGGATATGTTGACGGAATTAAGTATAAGGATTTCCATAATGGGTTTATGGCACATATTGTGTACTGAAAATTGCAGGAGTTCGAGTATATGCATATGCCCTATAGAAAACAGCCTGGGAGCATGGTCAATGCAAAACACAAATACTATACAATTGTTATAAAGTAGATATGTATGAAGATCTGTAGCTATGGAGATGGAACATAAATGGTATTGATTCCAGCCCCAATAGTTCATGACCAGTATATGCATAAGAGTTCAACTATATGCATATGCCCTATAGAAAAGAATCCGGGAGTAGGGTAAAGGCAAAAACTAGTAAATAGTATATAAAAGTTGTTACAACCCAGATATGTATCAACATCTATAACATATGAAACGTTGTTACAAACCAGATATGTATTAACACTTAAGAGTTAGCCCCACCAAGATAATGATTATAGTTAATTTGTATATTTTGCCGCCTTTTTAACATTATTTTTTGGTCTATGGATTGATGGAGGATCAATTATTGCTGTTCTCTAATGTATCATATACATAAATACTGTATGATATAAGCCTTTGGGATAATTGACTTATCCAACCAGTGTAAGCAATAACTGAACATTAAGCTCTATAAAAGGGGACATATATATATTAAAAAAAAGTTAAAAAACTACTGAAGCTTTTTGAAATAGTTAAATACTATTAAGCGTAACATTCAATTGAGGGACCACGCGCAGCTGCGTGCCACTTGATAACTCCTGTCACTAACTATGAAGGAGTTGGTTAAAGATTGGATAATAAGGTTACCTCACGGTTAAAGACCTAAGCAGGAAAGCAGAACTTGCCAGTCTCAAGGGCTCGGTAGAATGACACAATCGAAGAACTGTCTTGTGGCTGAGAAAACTTTCTTCCATCACTTTAACCAAATTTTAACATCACAACAGACCAGAGTTTAGACAAATAGACCTTAAAATACACGATGCAAGAAGTGGCAGTAAGACCGTAACATCACATTATTTCTCTCCTAACCCTTAATACTCCCATTTAGCATCAAAAGGTTATAAAATGATTATGACATATAAAAAATTAGACAAATGTAATTGTGAGGCTTCGCCCAAGACGCGGACAATCTCAACTTTAATTGAACTCGGTTAGACTCATCACAGCCTCTTATATAAGTTCAATATTAACATCATCCCCATAAAATAAAAACTGATTTAAAGCGCATTAAGCATATATAAGCAATGAAAGTTCATGGACCGTTCAAACCAAGAAACATGTGACATAAATGATACTTTGCTCGAAAGCATCAGCAAAGAAAGCACCAACTTGTGGTCTCATAAAAACGATACAGAATGCACAACTGCAACTGACAAATAGTGCAATAGCATTTGCCGTTTGATTTCCAGAAAAAAATTAAAAAAAATAAAAATAAATAAAAGAATATGTTTGCTACACCAATTTTATTAATCACGAAACATGAACAACTAAAGCATGGTATCCCAGCGTCTTTCTGCCAAATATAAAAAAGAGAGATTCACACAATATGACTTTTGTTTCTAGTTGAACATCAGAAAGCATAATTTCTTATTACTTCATGGTATCACAGGTCGTCCTTTGGAAACCGATATGGTGTGAGCAGCAGCAAGATTTGATCGATGACGAAATGCAGATGGACCTGCATATGAAAACAATCTAATAATTAAAATATAATACTTCTAATAAAGTCAACCTTAAAAAGTGGAACATATCAACAGACGTTGAAAGCAATTATCTTGACCAGTGGTATAAACCGACGCTATACTTCCTGGATTACTTTTCCTAATTTTTTCAAAATACATTGGTAAAAACCGATACCCTTCTTCAAAAGTACCATGTAACGCAGCCATACTACGTTCTTTCCCATGCCACGCTTGCATATACGACACAACAACACGATGTTGGACACGGATTTCTTGAAATATCTCTTTTGGTTTATACTGCGGATTAACTCTAATTCGTGACTCAACCGACCTAGCAACCCAACCAACAGAAGCTTGTTGATGATGAAGGTTCCTAACACTCTCACACGTATGTGCACCATGAAGCATCCTAACCGAATACAACCCAACCAACAGACGCTTGTTGATGATGAAGGTTCCTAACACCCTCACACGTATGTGCACCATGAAGCGTCCTAACCGAATACTCTCTTGTATGTTAAAAACTTTATGAGCACTAACAATAAGGAAGTCATTAATATTAGATGTGTAAACAAACAATTTCCTAAGAACAATTTCCTGAAGATAAACCTCACATGCTCAAAGAAACATTACACAAAAAATAAAAATATGTTAACAATAATAGATCAAAGAAACATTACACGACATGTCAAGCGTTCATGGTTGCAAACCTGTGATGAAGAAAACACAAAAATCAGTAAACCGAACATTAGAAGAGTTTTTGAGAAAAAAATATAATGAACCGTAATGAACCGTATATAAGGTTTTAGGGTTACCTAAGTTGTAGGGATTTTCCTACATAATTGGTTGCATAGATTTATAATTATAGGCATTTATAGATTATAATATGCAACATAATTATCAAAATAACTTGTTGCCTAAGTGGTAAACACACAAGTTATTTATACTAATCCTACAAACGACCCAAGTTCAAATCTCACCATGCTCATTTTTTATAAAAATCAATTTTCAGAAACAATTGCTTAACAATTTCTTAGATTAATACATTAAATCCGGAAAAATAAATAGTATTGTGGATGAAAAAATTGCTTAGTTGGACAACAAATGCTTATGTGGCATGAAATTTGATTATTTGGCATTGAGGTGGCATTAATGCCAAATGCCTCCTGTTATATATAATATAGATATATATATTTATGTGTAACTTGTTATTAATAAAATACAATGTGGGTTGGAAACATATTCAATGGATAATATATTTCTAAAATATATATATATATATATATTCCATATATATATATATATATATATATATATATATATATATATATATATATATATATATACATAATTCCCGGCTTTTATATGTATATTTGTTAAAAGTTCCGAGAAGTATATCTCGTTTGTAAATTGTTTATATATAGTTTATAGAAAGTTTATATAACTCGTATGAGATTTTCTATTTGCTTGGTTCGATTTAAATTCAAAAGTGGAATGATATGTTTATAACTCGGTTGTTAATGGTTGGAAAGATATGTTATATGTTTCAAAAGTGTGTTATACTTTTTAACTTCATTAAGATATAAAGTGGTTACTCGTTTAATGTAATTGTCTTTCAATTTTTAATTTGAGCCGTTAGTTATTTGTTTTCATAAATAGATGTCGATTGTATATCAAGTCGTTATGTTGCAATGGAGTTGGAAGAGTCATGACGAGATGGAAAAAGATTTAATTGCCTTACTGTTGGTACGTTACGAACTCAGGAAATAAAAACAATTGCCCTGGTGGGCTTGCGATAGCCAAACAGGTCCTTTTTACCAAAGCTGGGCTTCAGCCCAGTTTGTTACACATACTCTAATAAACGTTGGGTTGGGCCTGCAATACGTCATAAACAGAGAAACAACAATTAGAGTGATCGTTCCATCTAAGTTGAGATACGATACGTATTTATAGTCGTTTTTATCAGAAATATTATTCTAAGAACATTGGCGTAATTCCCGAGTCACGAATCTTTCGTTTGCTAGTCCAAACGAGTCCCGAACTTAATATATAAACAATTTTAGAAAGTTTCATGTATGGTCCCTAGATAAGTTACACCGCCGCCCTTGTAGTTTCACATGTACAAGAATGGTCCCTCCTGGGACTATATATACTCCACTCTCTCACACTTTCTCTCATTTTACCACCTTTCTTTCTCTCTCTATAAACACACACAAACACCCACTCCTCCTTCTCTCTATATTTTCCGGCCACCCCTTAGGGTTCCGGCGCCGTCGCCAGATTCCGGCCACCTCCAACATCAACACCGCCTATCCCATCTTGTAGATCAGGATCTTGTGGTTCTATTTCTATACCACACGCACCCTCAAACTAAGCCACGCTCCCTAGATCTAAACTATAAGAATCAGACACTAGGGTTTTGGGTTGATAACGAGTCAAAAGGAGGTCCAAGCTTGGTGGGATACGAGTCTACTTGTACAAGACACCACCAACATAGGGAAACGTGTGTTAGTAACACACGACCCTCGTCTTTCTCCCTTTTCTCTCATGGTAAAAACCCAACCGTTCATATTATTGTTGTTTTTCCTATTTTTACCGATTAAATATTGATATGTATATTATTATGTTGTGTTTTCTAAGTTTTACAATGAGTTCTTGGGTTAAAATGGATTAAAAACGTTCTTGAATTAATCTTGAAGGGTAAACGAATTGAAAACAGTTTTATAAGTTTTGTGTGGTAAGAAACGGTTAACTAGGTGGTTGTGTGACTTGGTTTTGGACTTTGGCTTGTTAGTATGAAACGAGTATTGATAAGGTGTTAACATCAGATTTGTTAATTATTGTCATGCATTTGATTTGGGTCGATTGGTGTGGTGATTGGTTTGTTGTCTGTTTTGGATGCGTAACCGGGTCGAGTTTGACCTAAAGATTCTCCTTGATGTTCGCCTTATCTTAGCATATGAAAGTGGTAAATGGTTTGCTGGTTGATTATTGCTGTTTTGAGTCAAGATTGACTCAGTGAGTCGGGTGACTCAGTGAGTCGAGTCAGTGGACTCAGTTGGGTCAGTCGCGAGTCGGATCTAATGACCCATGGTTGTTTTGTTGGATCAGTTGGGTTACATCTTTAGTTGTGTCTCGGGTTTGACCTAAGTGTTTGTTTGACTAACGAATGTCATTGGTCTCGTGTTTGACCCAAATGGTCAAACTTTGGGTTGACGGGTCTCAATATGTTAATTAATCATAAGTATATGTCGACTTGAGTTACGGGTTCAATACAAGTAAGACTTGATAAAAGTTTATAAGTCGTGAATTATTGATAACGTGTAATGTCGTAACAAATAAAGTGGTAAACGGTGTAAGACAATGGACTAATTTGAAATGTGTGGCGAAGTTAATGATATATGAATTATCGATTAATAAGAGTAGATGGTAATAAAATGGTCACGGTTTAGTATTGGTTACGTGTTTGATGGTAAATAGTTCCACGGGTTTGAAAGTAACTTTGAAACGTGTTGTAATAGTATTGTGATAAATACGTCGAATTAATTTGTATTAAGGATATAAGTAATTATAGTGATGAATTTAACTTAAGAAATATATATACATATATATATATATATATATATATATATATATATATATATATATATATATATATATATATATATATATATATATATACACTAGTATTCGAAGCCCGCCCAATGGGCGGGCATGTCTTATAATTATCGTTGACATAATTTGCTATAGCGAAAGAAGGAGGGTAATCGTAAAGAAGTAAAATTATATAACATGTCTAAAAATTAAAATGTAAAATACTAAACTAGACTTATTGTTGGCATACGATCCTCTCTTCGTGAAGATAGAGCCATGCACACTCTTCTTCTTGCATATTCATATGCTAGATGCTAATCATACCATAAAATCACAATATCGGCTCAATTACTTCATAACACAAGTGTAAATTTTAATTCAATTCCAATAAGTATCTATGCTATGTCAAAATTTTCATAATAGTCGCAACAAATATGACTATCAAATGGGGAATTACATTACTAACTTTCCTTCTTTTAACTTGATCTTATAGACTTTTACTCCTGTCTCTAATTCTTAATAGCAAATAATAAAAATCAAACAATATGTTACTGAGCATACATAATTATATAGTCATTCATGATTACAATTAGAAAATTTATATAGTATCCAATCATGCTCTCAATTATATACATGTAAAAAAACATAACCAATCAATTTGAAAGATGGAATCTTCACTGAATTAACAAAGACGACACTGGAAGAGGCTTGTCAGTGTTGCGAAGTAAGGCTTCTTTGTACACAAGGCATGACTTATAAAGATAATTAACATATTTATGTTTAGCAAAAGAAGAGTGTTAAAAGTTTTTATTGTTGTTTGAAAGTGAATGATACATTTGGTTTATTGACCCATGAACATTATGTGTTAAAAAAATAAATAGCGGAAATTGATCATTTGTTCAAAGATAAGAGAGTAAAGTTTTTAAATATATATACAAATATGAACATGAACTTCTTAAAAACTCCTTACCATCAACACTTGTTCAAGGATAAAAATTAAGGACAAAAATAGATAAACAATCTTAGATATAATCCAAGAAACCATTAAATGTTGTTACTCTATTAGTGGTTTAAATGAATGTAATAAGTAAAATTTTGTACAAAATGTAGTAGTATGTACAATACATCAGAAGTACATATGATCACACATGTAGATAACAAACACATATGACCAAAGGTGCAGTCCCGACGTCTTTGTTCAGGAAATTTACTTAGTGTAAGCAGCTATCAAAGTAAACATCAAGAGATTGTTGGTTGGATCCTACTGATATGAAAGGGGCCCATGTACCAAATAAGGTCTAGCTTGTACTTAGAGGGTGTTTGGGTTAGCTTATAATAAAATTTAATATATGGACATGGTGCATACCATGTGTGTTTCTGGATTTATTTCCATCAGGCGGCTTAGTGATGCTAATGGTTGTGCTGTAGCCATTTGTAAACTTTCGAAAGCTGGTGGTGGCAGTGCCAAAGGGATCTCCCGGCTCAGTAGTTAATTGTACCTGATACAAAGAAATGCACATAGAATTTGCATTAGGTATTCTTGGCATTTATGGTCTTTTAGATGGTTTGATTGGTCTTTATAGTTGTCTGATATGTTCCGCTTCTGGTAAAGATGGATTGAGATAGTAGCTTGTTGCGGGCGTTGCCGATAGTTGAGACCCCCTGTTTGGAGTGTTGTTAGTAAAGTGTTCGACAGTAGTTGTATGTACCTGACAGGATATGTTCATAATGTACGTACCTGCAAACCATTTTTCCAAACCTGAACTTACGGCAATGACGATTGGTTGTTCCATTGTTGAAGTGTAGTGATGTTGCATCACCAAATTTTTATGTTTCCGACGTTCCTAACAATTCCTATGTAGTCTGTTAAGGAAAAAACTTTAGTATTTATGTATCTCACATCCCTCTCTTATTACTTCTCTGGTCTGATTGTTATCCGACAAAACAAAAGCTTATAGGGTTAATTTTAAGCCAATATATGCTTTTAGCTGAAAGCCTAGATACAGACCACTCAATCCCATTAACGCCGGCCTATTTAGCTTTGATTTGTATTACTATTTTTACAATTTGCATTTTACCAGAAGCTATATAAAAGAAAAATTAAACTACCCGTTAAGCAAAGTTTTAAGTATTGAGATATTATGGCTGGATGATGTACGTTAAAAAAATATAGTAAATAGGTTAGCAGCATAGGACTCACTGTTTTCTGCTTTTGAAGGTTCTGCTTCTATGATACTCCCCCTGTTCGTGCTCATGCCCGTGCCTGTGCTAATGGTATCCTTTGGTGGTGAGTGTTTGTAAGGTTGGGGAGGTTCGCCTATACAGGTTCAAATACATGGACTATAAAGTAGAAAAAAGTAAACTATATGCTTTTACATGCGGGTTTAAAAATAATTTATCTTATGTAAATACGTTTTTAGGTATGAATGTATCAATTAATAAACATTAAAAACCAGGTGCTTCAAGAAGAAGGTGTTCCATTGTCATGTATTGGTACGGTATATATTGTCGAAATAACATAAAACTCCAAGTATCCAATGCAATGAACACTTGTTGTCAACTAAGCTCACAAACTGCAATCATCTTTTTAATGTGAAATATATTTGTATTCTATAAATTTTTTAAGGAATGACATATCTGTTGCTTATACTATGGTGTGAAAGGGTACGTAGTACATCTTTTGTCACACCTTTAGCATCACCAAATATGATATAGATTTAATGGTTGTGCAGAATCATTGTTATTAACCACCTCTTTAACCACATTACTGCTAGCCAAAAACATGTCTTTTGTCACTTGTATACATGTCTCCTTCCTTTGTATTGTCTACAATGCCCAACACGAAATCCGTCATCTTTCCTTTTGCTGCCATCGATTTAAATATCTTCATGACCACTGTCTATTCACGGCCTACATTAGTACGTACTCAATTAACTAACTAAAAATTAACTAAATATAGATCTAAACCTTCATTTTAAAGGACATAATGACATTAATATAGGTACATTTTTTGACCTTTAAAATTGATAGTTTGAAAACTGATGAAAGAAAAGATACTGAAAGTGTTTCGAGTTGGTCATTTGTTATTGCTTAAAAAAATTACCCAGATTGACCCATTGTCCAAGGTGTCTCGCCTATAAAAAGCACCAGTAGCTAACTCAAAAAATGGTTATTTCTTCAAATTTTGTTATAGCACGCAGTAAGAAACAACAATTTATATGGCACTTTAGCCATAACCAAACATCCCATAAATAAGAGGTATATAGTTGGAGCTTAAATGTGTCAAGTAGCTATAGAACTAAGAAAACTAAAATACACACAATGGCATCGACCTAATATTGTGTTCTTGAGCTTGTTTCTTTATAGTTAGAATCCAACACGCTGTGTTTTGCATGTTACTGAAACTCATGAAGACTGAAACACATGTCGGAAGTTATAAATTGTAGCGAAAGTACCTTTGTATAGTAATGTTCAGTGCCAGCAGATTCTGTGTCAGCCACATTCCCAAAAGCATTTATAAAATAGTGACTGTCCTAGTTTCATGGCGTAATTCAAGCTCCGCTGGTCTAGCAGTTTGTAGAAACAATTCTGGAAAGCGATATCAATCTGACCTTTCAACACATTCACTTTTGTGTCATAATCTGCAACATTTGTATTTCAAAATTTAGGGAGTTAATAAGAGGTTCGGAGACAACACCATCCATAAATTGATAGCTATGGGCTAAGATTAGTGTAATAGATTCAATGAACTCGAGTAAATTGGGCTAGAGAGTAGCTCTGCTGAATGAGTATTTTTTTCAATAATGAAAAAGATGAAAAAGGCTCCATTACAGGAATGCTTTTACTCCTTTTAGCTCTCATACCTGTAACAAATTATCCAAAGGGGTCACTAAAGACCAGACACGTTTCATCTAATCTTGATTCATTGGTGTTTACTTTCACAAAGTCTGCAATAGGCATAGCCCACAGGTAAAGCTTAACTATTTTTCAATCGTCTTACAGGAGTTTGAAACATTTTTTCGTGCCAAATCGTCACCCCTTTCCTGATTTGTAAAGAGAGAATGATGGTGTGAACTCTACCTGGTATTCGATGCTTGATATAACTTATTCAGAATCAAGAACAACTATACCATTACTTGAAGCATCCGTTGTTTCTGTACAAAAGAAAAAGAACTTGAAATCTGTAACATTACAAATTCACAATAAAACATATTATGGGTTAGTGGTATTGATCCCAAGAAAAGCGTGATAATCATTCAAAAGGAGAAAGGTTGGACAAAATAAGCTAGTGACGACGGTTCGAGGATCATAGGAATTACATACTTATTTAACTTTATATAAGAACCATTTTAGCCTATGCCAAACGATATTTTAAATAGCCACACTGTTATTACAATAGAAAAGAGGCATACCTGCTTAACAAAGGGGAGTGGAATGGCCAATAGGCAACCATTTTGAATAGGCATAACAATTCATTTACATACCAGACTCTGCTTTGTTCTAAAAGTAAAACTTCTATAGCTTTGCAGACTCAAATTGCCTAAAAACCGGAATATATGACCTGTTCAAGAAAGTATATTCTTCAGCTGCTTTTACCTCTACAACAACACTGCCTTCTACTGAACTATTTTAAAACCAAACATTCATTGTAGCAAGATTCATCTTATCTTGAACGATATGAAAAACATGTTTACAAAAGCCATAAATAAATACTTAGAATTTGGAATTTTTATATATTATTGGTAACATAAATTAAAGAGCTTGAATATGACAATCAAAGTCTCCAAGCATCATACCTCGTTATAAAATTTCACGAATAATTTGTTTCCATCTCTTGGACGTCCAAAGTTATACATAGCTACAGAAATCGCCCTACACCTGCAAGATATTTTTCATCAGAATATATCACATCTATGAATAGATTATCCATCATACACAGTATAGAAATCGCCTTACACAGTAAGCAAGTTTGCCAATGCACAACCTAAACTATGATTTGTCACATAAACAAGGCATTTGGACATCTAATGAGCACCTGCTTCTCTGCCATGGAAGTACGATTTTTTCTGTAAATACCATTATGCACCCTGGATACCTTTATATACAATAACTGTGATCATCCAGCATCATGAACTTACCGAGTTTTGTGATAATGATATGTGATAGTGTAGATGTGTCATAAGACCAGATGGTGATATGTATACTGCAGACCCAAGATACCCTGCTGATACAGCCTCAACATGCACAACATATATATTTAGTTATATACAAAACACCACAATCATATACAAAACACCAAGTAAAAGTATAACAATAATGAAATCTTACTTTGGCTTTACTAAAAACCAATAATTGACAAAACAGCAATGGAACTACGTTGCTAAAATTTTACAATATGCATGTACCTACTAATAAATTTCCACCCGCATTACTATAGTTTAAAGTATTTTACCACCTCTAACAATTTCATATCACATAACGACTTTCATCACGCAACAAAAACATCCCATAAACACGTACCAAGTAAAGAAAAAGAAAACACCTCTCGATCCTAGTGTAACAGAAACAACGTTTGCAAGCTTATCAATCCCCGCAACCAACCCATCTCTACAATTCTTATCAAAACAAAACCTCTTCGCACCTTTTCCCAATGGATCAAATAATAGATCATCCACATCATAAAGATCAGGTAGAAGCTTCTTTTCGGAAGTAGAGCTTGCCTTTGACTCGTCCATATAAAGTGATGAATCTTCCCATGGAGCATCAGTCAACATACTGATATAATCTCATATATAAAAAGGGATATTTATATACGGATATAATCAATAGTATTTTAACGGGAGTCCTATGAGGCTATGACTTAGAAGTCTTGAACTCACTGGGTTGTCGAGTCTTTCCAAAGATTCATTTTCCATAATTTCACCAATGCTACACCATCATAAAAACAATGGATATAAACCGATAACAAAAACTTATAAACATAAAGAAACACAGAAATAGGCTTGCCTTTGCTTAGCAGCATCTCATTCTGTGCATCGACTGCGGAAATGTTGGCATTAGACTTTCTCATAGCTTGGCTTCTTGCAAACATTTTGCTCCATCTAAACAACATAGTTTTTGCCCTTTTTGAGATATCTGGTCTTCAAAGCAGATAATGAGATTCAAATAGCAAAAGAGCAAATACGAAAAGAAACTACATACATAATAACCATTGCTCTTATTATGTTCCTTACAAAAACTCAGGCAACAAAAATGTGCAAAGCTCATAGGTAAGGAAAGTAGATACAACCCACAAAGTTGATTTAATTCTATTCATGCCTATTTTGTGTATGTTATTTGATTAACTGCAGAATTAATACAATTTTGGAAACCATTGGAAGACTCAAGTGCCTTTGCAGATTTTGCGCCATACTTCAAATTTGAGTGATTACTTGCCCTTGAAATCAAAGGAAATAGCTGAAGTTCACAGGCAAAAGCACAAACTGCAGCCAGAACATAAGAATCAAAAGCTGCTACTGGACCTTGTTTATTCGTTCTTTTACCCCTTAATTTTCCACTCGACAATGCTTCCAATTCCTCGGTGGCGTCAGAGTTTTTCACTTATCTTGATTTTATAAACCTTCATAGTATATAATATGCAGCCGTTTATAAAATATCTGATTCGGCTACTGAGTGCATTAATCTTAATCAGTTCGAGACCTGTGTGTATAGTTTGTTAGCTGATACATGCGCCTTGACAATGTAATCTGCACCCCAACGGATTTTTGACCTTAGGTAATCGAGTTGAATCACAGAGTTTATCTGTTCGGAGTACTCAATAGTAGAACTTACTTCTCTCTTTCTCATACATGCTACCTAAAAATTTCTCTTCGTGTATGGTCTCCCTCGATGGAAACTTTTCGTGCAGGCTACCTAGAACAAATGCACGCAACATGAATACCATAGATGTGTTTTTTCTGCTTCATATGTTATCATTTTAAACAAAATAGTATATGACCTTTGCAAATAAAGTCTGATTAGGTGATGATTATTTGGCACAACATCCACACTTCTTACGCGCTAGGAATGCCCAACCATGCTGACGATGAATCTTGTGTATCTTAGCATACAAAATACAATTGATTTCTGCAAAAAATGGTTGAAATATTTATAATAAGCATCTCACATAAATGCACACAAAAAGCATGCTAGCAAGTGATTGGAAAAATAATACAAAGCTGTTTACTTTCAAGAACCATGATAACTAAAGGGTAAAAGTTTTTGTCTCCATGTTTCAAAATATTGTATTACAGAAATAAAAACGTACAAATTCTACATGTGATAATGTATATTGTCTAGGAAAGCTGATGGAAATCACCTATTCCTTATCAACAGATAGATATGAAATGCTACCAATGCTCGTCATAAGATGTATACTCTCCCTTTTAAGCCTGAAAGTCGAGCAAAAAGTCACCATTAGTAAGAAGTCACCAAAATAGCATAAAAACTAAATCAATTTAGTAACTTATTTAATAACATGTAGCATTTTATCACAGTTCAAACCATGAAACGCACTGTTGGCGGCTTATTTGGATAATCTTCCGAAAACTGAAGGGTCAGCTTGCAACGTACCTGAGATAGACATTGTCATGGAATACAACACATCAACAGGTTATATGGTGAAGAATTCAGTAAACTAAAACCGACAACTGACAACTAAAAATAGAACATCTACAAACCCTGTCATATATCTCACGAAAGATCAGCGTTGTTCACATAAAAAGTTATCTGCTTTATATTCATCTAAATTAGTTGTGGCAACAGGAATATCCTCGGAACTCGTACTTGCATGAAAATTGCAACTGATTATATACACTTGTTAAGTTTAGGCTTACCATTATGAGTTTGTGATTGATTCAAGCGACACCGGTAGATGAGATTGTGTGAAAAAATATGATATTAGGGTTTCTGAGAAAAAATATATTATGAATGTCAAAAAAATAATAAACGTGATATAAGATTAGACTAAATTTATAATTCTGAAACTATAATTAAGGATTAGATATGTGCTATATATTTGTGTAGATAAATACATTCCTTTTCAAAATAATAAAAATGGTCAATAATTGGTTGGAGAGATTTATAAATTTGGTTTTCCAAGTTATAATAAAAAAAAATTGTGTTGATCTAGTGGTAATCATATTTGTTTATAAACTAACAGACCCAGGTTCGAATCCTTGCAAAGCTCCTTTTTTGTAAACAATTTTCGAAAATTAATAAAAAAAGTACATGAATATTAAAAACGAAATTTAATAAAATTATTAATAGCTTAGGTGGACTAATGTGATGACATGGCACTCAAAACAATTACTGGGCATTGAGGTGGCATTAATGCCAAATGCCTCCTGTTATACATAATATATATATATATATATATATATATATATATATATATATATATATATATATATATATATATATATACACAACGACTTGAATTAGTAACGAATCAATTATATAACGATAGCAGGATAACTTGTAATTCTTAACGGACAAATGATATATCTATAACGGAATAAAACTATCGTGATATATGATATAAGACTTGATCGGATAAAGAATAAGTTATTTATAAACGGGACGATAAACATTAAGAATTAATTATGTAATTAATAATCGATATCGGATATAACTTATACGTTATAACTTATAAGGTTCGATTACGTTTTATAAATTAAAGTATCATTGGATACATAAATTATATTGGGTATAAGTCGGATTTCATTAAACATTTTGAATTAACCGAGTACAATATATTGGACTCGGAAATGAGTTTAATATATTTGTTTCACGTTATGCCTAAGTATTCTATTTTCACACTTTTACTAATAGCGAGACATTTATCTATATAATGTCGAAAAATATGGTTTTATTTAATTATAAACCGTTATCAACTACGATAATAACTTGTTTTTCATAAAAACATGTTAACTTATATAAACTTGTCGGGAAAGGTTGTTTTGAGAAAACGATCTAATAAAGTCATAATAGTTTGGGAACGTTGTATAAACAAAGGCGTCATTTATGAAGTAGTACTTAATATACTTTATATGAAGTACTTTATTATAAACTCGTCTAAGTACGAGTAACGATTGTGAAACCTTTTGTTAATCAAGCAATAAATGGAACTTATCTTCTATTATAAACATGTACATTTGGGATTATGGGGAAATTATCAAAAGTTAACCTATTTATGGGTCATGAGTAGAGGTAGTCATTTTCTAGTCTTTGACTAGCTTGAGTATTCTCAGTATTTCTTGACATTGTCGATGTCTTTTTCTTTTTGGCGTGCGTTCTAGTTAGTATGTCTCGACTGTGTCGACATCTTCTCCTCTTTCGCGTGAGTTGTGCGTCGCGTCTATGTTTCTTACCACCACACGAAACGTTAAAACTAAACCTTTTGAGACAATAAATATGGACTTTTGAAAGGAACGACATGAATGATCCACGAAAACTACAACACATTACTTTCTATCAACTTCTTTATCGTATGAGTCGTATTTGAAGATAATCGTATACGCACTAGGTTGCGTCGTTTCTATTCTATCGTACTCCTCATACCTTCTTCTGGATGGCATGGAGATTAGATTTAGATGCCAGTCGTGTTAATAGTGAATAGTGCATTATTGTGGCTAAGGTGAGTTTCATAGCCCCTCTTTTCAAAGGTTTTCATAACTCTTTTGGGGAAGAATACATGTTGCTTTTAACAACCATAACTGGATATGTGAACATCATTTGAGAATGACGGTTGTTTGGTATATTTAATTTGTAGATTGTGATATTATGTGTTTATGTGAATACAAACTATTTCTTGGACCTGCCACTACTCTTTTGAATTACTAATGCGTTGACTAGGAAAGTTAGACATGTGACATTTGTTGACTTAGACCAGGGTAGCATTCCTATGCTATAACGCGATGCCTAGCTAAGAATAGACTGACCTAGACCAGGGTAGCTTGTGTTCTAGGCCTTGCTACGACTGTGCTAGCTAGAGTCGCTTGGGGCCCTATTGAGATCTCGATTGTGTTGATTGGATTATTGTCGGATTGATTGATGATTGGTATGGTTATTATATATCTTCCTTAGTCGCACATAGCAATTAAAATTTATCAGGTCCACCATTAATTTTGTAACTACACTCTATGAACTCACCAGCGTAAGCTGACTTGTTTTAGCGTGTGTTCTTAAGTTTAAGGCGATAACTCACTATTGGAAGACGCTTGGCAAGGGGTATGGTCATAGGAAACTCTGATGAATAATCGGGACCACTTTAATTATCTTTTGGGCCTATTTCCGCACTATTTTCATATAATGAAAACTTACTATTTTTGTTAATGAGTTTTATTCTAAATTAATGGGATAAAAACTATTCTTTGTACCTTATGTTGTGATACCAAGATTGTAGCACCCAAAGGTTCGTATGCTTTTGCTGGACTATAATTTGAGGGTGTTACAGATTGGTATCAGATCCCAGGTTATAGAGAACTGGGTATTTTGAAAACCTAGACTATAACAACTTTTTCAAAAACTTAACCCTATGACCGCCACGTGCCTGCCTTCCAAGCTGACGCCTCACGTATGACTTATTTAAGGATGTAGATGATTGAGAACACATTGGACAAATTGATTGATAAGATAATTGATGAGATGTTTATGGCTTATTTGATGAATTGTTGGCTGGCACACTTGTCGAATGTGTGCTTCGCCAGTAGCCGATTTAAGTTCACCTATCTTAGTAATTCACCATAAGCATTTCCATATGCTTATGCACGCACTATAAGCATGTCCGCATGTGTAACCACCCGCATGTTTAGGTTACTTTTCATTTTCGAGAATTTACTATTCACTTTTACTATTCACATTAACTATTCACTTTCACTATTCATCCGTAAAACTTTTATTTCACATTCTCGTAAGATAAATTATTTTAGTAATGACCTGAGAATTCGACCATCGTTAGATCATTTTCGCAAAAGTTATTAAGTAAACATCGTTTTAAAGTTTCGTTTTGGACGGTCCACCGTTTAAACATCACGCACTTAACGAAAATCAACCCTGACAATTTTCCTCGCATCAGATAAATTTTTAGATCATTCATGATTAATTTGAGAATTTTTGAGAATTATTATTTTTAATATTACCAAATAAGCCCAGCGCAGAACAAAACTAAACTTACGTTTTAAACAATTCTACTTACATCCAGACTTAACGATTCCTGCACTGTGTTTCTAATATGTTTTTGACACCTTTACATTTTTTGGAAAAGTCAAACATATTTCCCTCCTCCTTTGACCATAAAGGAATTAACCTTGTACGTTCTACATTTTTGCTTAAATCGCTTAACTTTTAAATTTCACGAATAACTGTAAAGTTATCCCGCGTATGACGAAAACCAAATTTTAACATCTCATATCACTTTTAGACTAATTTTAGTCTACTCTAAATAAATTCACGGTCGTTTCCCTGAAATTTCGATCTTTTCTGATAAACTGCGAATTACGCGTTTTTGACCCGTATTTCCAGCTTTAACCAGCGTTTTTGCACCCAATGAGACTTATCACCCATTTTATATTTTTAGATGGAGTATAATGATGAGTTTCATCATTCCTACAAGTTTCGTATTTTTACGATACCCGGTTTTACGTTTTATGGCTTAACGGCTTACGATTAGCGATTAACGAAACCAAAACTCACTCCGTAACCAAGATAATACCAAAACTAACCACCTAAGTCATCTTATCTTATTTAGGCCGACCTAAGGGGGGGGGAGTCATCATTTTGGTGGCATCATCCTAACCATGGTACATTTAGATCTTTACAAGTGTCCTAACTTAACCATGGTTAATATTTAACCCAATATATGGTTAACCAAACTTGCCCTCCTATAAATAGGAAGTAAAATACATCCTAAAGACCTCCACAATCTGTTCTTGGTTGTTCATATCATAAATCCTTCACATCTTCCATCATTTGATCTATAAACTCCAAGTTTATGCAAGGAAGTTCCAAAGATCAAGCTACTTCATCAAATCTCTAGCAAGTTTAAGTGATCTTCTTGAGTTTAAATCCACTCAAGTCACTTAGTACTTCATCACCAACTCTTCAGTTTGCAAGGGTGCCAAGGTGTGAAAAGCTAGCTCAATCCAAAGTCTTAAGCGATCAATCAAAGTCCGATCCTTACTAGTTACTCCTTTCTTATTGAAAGCCAAAAGTTGTAAGCAACTTATCACCACCATCATCTCATCTTTATTATTCATAATCTTAACTACTTCATGCTATATATATAGTTACTATGTTGGATCATGATGTACAAAATCTTTAAAACAAGTTATAAGAACCTATATGTTAAACTTGGGTTAGTAAGTGTATAAATGATAAACTTTTGTACAAAGTTTCCACAAAATCTACCACATATAGATCTGATACTTTTCATATTCTTGTAGATAATACTAAAACAAAAACATAGCAATTTGAATCACCCGAAACGGACAAACGAATCAAAAGTTATAGGCAAAAGAAGTTAGCGAAACATAAACGCCAAAACTGCCATTTTGTAACTGTTTTGGTTCTGCCATTTTAAAAGTAGTACTTCTGGTCCGATTCATCAAAAAGTTAAAACACGAAAGTTGTCCGGAACGCCGTTTTCCTTCAATAGGGAAGAAGCTCAGACCTTGAAAATGCATAAACAGGCCATTAATTTTCATAAACAGAAACTGCCCTATATTTAGTCTCATAACTATACTTTTGTCACAACTAAAAACAAACCAAGAGGCCTAATGGCCATAAGCCAAGACCACGACTACGGCTAATGTCAAAGCTAAGTCTCAAGACCATGGTAGTCAAGAACAAAGTCACGGCAAGGCCATGGCTAAGGCCTTAAGGCTTGTTTACCCAAGACCGTTAACTAAGGTGATCGTATTTATGAAAACGACGAGAACTTGTAAAAACTAGATACTTATTAAAAACATGATAAACTTTATGTTATAAATCTTCACTCAAAACATATTTTGTATCTACTAAGTGCTACAAAAGTAGGGAGCTTCATGTGAGGGGTTTCATTTGAGTAAAACGTATCGACGAGTTGCTGGAATTACGATTTAAAGTGTCCTAGCTCCTCGAACGTTTACTGCATGACCTCTGAATTGTGATGGCCCTAACGGTAGTACGATATCTATAAACTAAACATGTTTTCACAACTAGACCATTTCTATAAATGACATACACAAATACCATGTACTACATCATGATCAACATAGAGACGTATATAGGATGGTTTATGTTTTCCTAAACATTATTCCAAACCTAAGTCGCAACATTCTATTTTAGGTTGCTCGTAGAAGTTCTCACGGCATATCCATCGTTCTCATTTTACATTTGATATCATTTACTCTACGGTGAGTTCATAGCCCCACTTTCTATTACTTAATTGTTTTACAAACCCTTGGGAGAGATACATGCTTTATTTTAAATCAAACACATTGCTTTCAAATTATACTTGAATATATTAGTTGCACTAAGTACACTATTGCCAAAGTCCCTATTATCATGAACCATTAATCACTTACGAGTGAACGCGAATAATGTGAATAGATCTATCGGGAATGACAAATCCCGTTTGTGTTGACCGGGTAGGCAAACAAACGCACTCTATTTGAAGATCCATAGGTTTAATGGCAAATTACCTATTAGGGCATCGGTTACAATTATATGACAGCTGATAACGTTTCGGTATCATGAGCTTAGTGCAATAATATCTGTTTTATTTTCAAATTATTGGTGTGAATTTATTACTCACACTACAAACATAATGTGTTCAAACATCAAACAAACTCTATGAATTTCACTCAACCTTTGTGTTGACAGTTTTAAGCATGTATTTCAGGTCCATAATGTCGGAAGCTGGCACGGAGGAGCACGAATACTCAAGAAGGCTATAAATTTTATTATCATTCGAAAACCCATTTAATGTATTTTGTAAACAAAGGAACCAACTGGGACCTCATTTTTGTAAACTCTGATATTTATATAAATCGAATGATAAATCTTTTTAAAACGACTCCATTAGAGTTCGTTTTCTATTGTTATGACTGTTGTGCCATGAAGTAACACCCAGTTTGAATTCCGCTGCGTATCACGAAATTGGGGGTGTTACAGATTGATATCAGAGCCACAGTTATAGAGAAACGGGTCTAATTGAGACTTAAACTATAACTACTTTTACAAACAAAAACATTTTATAGCCTTCCGTTCTCCGTGCCTTCCACCCTCCAGATGATTATGTGACTTTTAGGCATTTTAAGCTATACAAACATACTAGTATATTGATATATACACTTGACATAATTTCAATCATAAACAAAGTACACAACATATCTGCGTATGCCTATTCTAAGGCATTACGGCACAATCACATTTTCCCAATCTCCCAATCATGCATCTACTCATGCATTTTAGGATTACGAAACTTCCTCCAAGACATTGTAACTGACTACAATGGTCTTTCCTACTTCCCAGAAATTGTGAGATACAATGGTCTCATTCATTTTTCAAGACACTGTAAATCCTATAGTGGTCTCTATTACATTCTCAGACACTGTAAATCCTACAGTGGTCTCTATTACATTCTCAGACACTGTAAATCCTACAGTGGTCTCATTTATTTCTCAAGACATTGTGAGTACACAATGATCACTCCATCATTTCTCAAGACATTGTGAGTACACAATGATCTCTCCATTATTTCTTAGACATTGTGAGTTGCACAATGGTCTCAACTACTCCTCAGATATTGTAAGTTATACAATAGTCTCTAAAAATTATCTTATAAACAATATATGATATTGTTTTACATGAAACCCATCACAGTCTATCAATTTCCCTAATGGAAATACAAGAAATAGGATTTCTAAAGGACAAAGTGACTCATCATCTACAAAAGCTGAAGTTCAGCAACGTTCCCTACATTCATCAAAATTCTCTTCTGAAACCTTCATTGTTAAAGGTCCGTGATGCTAGCCAAGTGTAGACTATTTTAGAATTACTTAAGATTTCCTTTCCACACGTATCTACCCATGTTATCTTCTATGCAATGGAATGTGAAAACATAGGTTACAAGTCTTTTATGGCCAGGACTTGCAACTGGATGGTTTGATATCGTCTTTGCTTAGTGGACAATTTCTCAAAAGCTATGAACATATCACAAGTATACCTAATTTAGGTATTTGAAAAATTTATCGAACCTCGGCTAAATATAGCCTAATCACCTATATTTAACCCTGGGATAATGGATCATAGTCTGATTAACTATGTTCAACTTAAATTTTTCAAACACTGAGAATAGTTATACAAGGTTTATATTCAGGTTAATTTCCTTTTTAAACTCGATAAACCACCAGAATTCATTAAAAAGATCTAGAGACACGATAGTGTCTTACCACTCAGCAAAATCTTAACATCTCATTTATACTACCTAATTTCATTCTTGAAATTTTCATACATGAGATAATCCGAACTACTATCTTGGGATAGTCATCAAATCTTCTCGTAATTTCTTAGAAGTGCTAGCCTGATTAGGTTTCAAGGATATCATTCTGCCATAATCCTTTACAATCCACTTATGATTTTAAAGCAAACTTGACATTTCTACCTAGGAATAATGGTAGACGTACACTACAACCTTTTAATCGTCAACATATCACATCATTATCTGAACTTCATTATAAGTTAGTATGTAAAACTTCACAGTACCACGTTTCTTCTAAACACTAGTAGACATAAACACTATACGATATAGCCTTCATCCCGAAACCACCTAAGACATGATCAACTTTGGAAATAGTTTGGATAATCACTTATCACTAACAAGACTTTCCCTACAACGACAGTTATCACATCATTATAAATTATTTCACATCAACAATATCTTACACCTTTGATTAACAACGGTTACCCTAACAACAACAAAACTATTCCATTTCGAGGCACTATATAGACGAATGTGTTAGTTAACCATTTGTTGGACTAAGGTGTCAGAGATCACCCACGAAACAACTAAGAAAACCATACAAATACAAATTAGGCTCCATGCCACACACTATCACCAAAAACTCCATGTTAGAAATTAAGGTTTTATTGATAGCCTCGATACAATAAGATATGATTCATTTTGAGAATCGGGAAAAGCCAAACTTGAGGTATATTGGACTCTATAAGATTTTAACAAAACCCTTTAAGTGATCAACTTAAGCCACATGGTACATAATACATCCTATGACCAGAAACTTGAAAACGCAAAGGCTAGGATTCGGCGTATACACCCTCATGTTCCTAGACACTTCAACATTGAGTAACACACATTGAATTTCGGGACGGAATTCCCATTAAGGGGGTGAGACTGTAACCACCCGCATTTTTAGGTTACTTTTCATTTTCGAGAATTTACTATTCACCTTTACTATTCACATTAACTATTCACTTTCACTAATCATCCGTAAAACTTTTATTTCACATTCTCGTAAGATAAATTATTTTAGTAATGACCTGAGAATTCGATCATCGTTAGATCATTTTCGCAAAAGTTATTAAGTAAACATCGTTTTAAAGTTTCGTTTTGGACGGTCCACCGTTTAAACATCAAGCGCTTAACGAAAATCAACCCTGACAATTTTCCTCGCATCAGATAAATTTTTAGATCATTCATGATTAATTTGAGAATTTTTAAGAATTATTATTTTTAATATTACCAAATAAGCCCAGCGCAGAACAAAACTAAACTTACGTTTTAAACAATTCTACTTACATCCAGACTTAACGATTCCTGCACTGTGTTTCTAATATGTTTTTGACACTTTTACATTTTTTGTAAAATTCAAACATATTTCCCTCCTCCTTTGACCATAAAGGAATTAACCTTGTACGTTCTACATTTTTGCTTAAATCGCTTAACTTTTAAATTTCACGAATAACTGTAAAGTTATCCCGCGTATGACGAAAACCACATTTTAATATCTCATATCACTTTTAGACTAATTTTAGTCTACTCTAAATAAATTCACGGTCGTTTCCCTGAAATTTCATTCTTTTCTGATAAACTGCGAATTACGCGTTTTTGACCCGTATTTCCAGCTTTAACCAGCGTTTTTGCACCCAATGAGACTTATCACCCAATTTATATTTTTAGATGGAGTATAATGATGAGTTTCATCATTCCTACAAGTTTCGTATTTTTACGATACTCGGTTTTACGTTTTATGGCTTAACGGCTTACGATTAGCGATTAACGGAACCAAAACTCACTCCGTAACCAAGATAATACCAAAACTAACCACCTAAGTCATCTTATCTTGTTTAGGCCGACCTAAGGGGAGGGAGTCATCATTTTGGTGGCATCATCCTAACCATGGTACATTTAGATCTTTACAAGTGTCCTAACTTAACCATGGTTAATATTTAACCCAATATATGGTTAACCAAACTTGCCCTCCTATAAATAGGAAGTAAAATACATCCTAAAGACCTCAACAATCTGTTCTTGGTCGTTCATATCATAAATCCTTCACATCTTCCATCATTTGATCTATAAACTCCAAGTTTATGCAAGGAAGTTCCAAAGATCAAGCTACTTCATCAAATCTCTAGCAAGTTTAAGTGATCTTCTTGAGTTTAAATCCACTCAAGTCACTTAGTACTTCATCACCAACTCTTCAAGTTTGCAAGGGTGCCAAGTTGTGGAAAGCTAGCTCAATCCAAAGTCTTAAGCGATCAATCAAAGTCCGATCCTTACTAGTTACTCCTTTCTTATTGAAAGCCAAAAGTTGTAAGCAACTTATCACCACCATCATCTCATCTTTATTATTCATAATCTTAACTACTTCATGCTATATATATAGTTACTATGTTGGATCATGATGTACACAAATATTTAAAACAAGTTATAAGAACCTATATGTTAAACTTGGGTTAGTAAGTGTATAAATGATAAACTTTTGTACAAAGTTTCCACAAAATCTACCACATATAGATCTGATACTTTTCATATTCTTGTAGATAATACTAAAACAAAAACATAGCAATTTGAATCACCCAAAACGGACAAACGAGTCAAAAGTTATAGGCAAAAGAAGTTAGCGAAACATAAACGCCAAAACTGTTTTGGTTCTGCCATTTTAAAAGTAGTACTTCTGGTCCGATTCATCAAAAAGTTAAAACACGAAAGTTGTCCGGAACGCCGTTTTCCTTCACTAAAATAGAAGCTCGGACCTTCAAAACGCATAAACAGGCCATTAATTTTCATAAACAGAAACTGCCCTATATTTAGTCTCATAACTATACTTTTGTCACAACTACAAACAAACCAAGAGGCCTAATGGCCATAAGCCAAGACCACGGCTACGGCTAATGTCAAAGCTAAGTCTCAAGACCATGGTAGTCAAGACCAAAGTCACGGCAAGGCCATGGCTAAGGCCTTAAGGCTTGTTTACCCAAGACCGTTAACTAAGGTGATCATATTTATGAAAACGACGAGAACTTGTAAAAACTAGATACTTATTAAAAACATGATAAACTTTATGTTATAAATCTTCACTCAAAACATATGTTGTATCTACTAAGTGCTACAAAGTTAGGGAGCTTCATGTGAGGGGTTTCATTTGAGTAAAACGTATCGACGAGTTGCTGGATTTACGATTTAAAGTGTCCTAGCTCCTCGAACGTTTACTGCATGACCTCTGAATTGTGATGGCCCGAACGGTAGTACGATATCTATAAACTAAACATGTTTTCACAACTAGACCCTTTCTATAAATGACATACACAAATACCATGTACTACATCATGATCAACATAGAGACGTATATAGGATGGTTTATGTTTTCCTAAACATTATTCCAAACCTAAGTCGCAACATTCTATTTTAGGTTGCTCGTAGAAGTTCTCACGGCATATCCATCATTCTCATTTTACATTTGATATCATTTACTCTACGGTGAGTTCATAGCCCCACTTTCTATTACTTAATTGTTTTACAAACCCTTGGGGGAGATACATGCTTTATTTTAAATCGAACACATTGCTTTCAAATTATACTTGAATATATTAGTTGCACTAAGTACACTATTGCCAAAGTCCCTATTATCATGAACCATTAATCACTTACGAGTGAACGCGAATAATGTGGATAGATCTATCGGGAATGACAAATCCCGTTTGTGTTGACCGGGTAGGCAAACAAACGCACTCTATTTGAAGATCCATAGGTTTAATGGCAAATTACCTATTAGGGCATCGGTTACAATTATATGACAGCTGTTAACGTTTCGGTATCATGAGCTTAGTGCAATAATATCTGTTTTATTTTCAAATCATTGGTGTGAATTTATTACTCACACTACAAACATAATGTGTTCAAACATCAAACAAACTCTATGAATTTCACTCAACCTTTGTGTTGACAGTTTTAAGCATGTATTTCAGGTCCATAATGTCGGAAGCTGGCACGGAGGAGCAAGAATACTCAAGAAGGCTATAAATTTTATTATCATTCGAAAACCCATTTAATGTATTTTGTAAACAATGGAACCAACTGGGACCTCATTTTTGTAAACTCTGATATTTATATAAATCGAATGATAAATCTTTTTAAAACGACTCCATTAGAGTTCGTTTTCTATTGTTATGACTGTTGTGCCATGAAGTAACACCCAGTTTGAATTCCGCTGCGTATCACGAAATTGGGGGTGTTACAGCATGCTTATCCACTCACTATAAGCATGTCCCCATGCTTATGCACACACTATGAGCATGTCCTCATGCTTATACACGCACCGAAAGCATGTACTCATGCTTACGCACGCACTATGCCTTTCACAGTGGTACGCAATTTCCTTGCGTAATCTCACCACTCGATTTAGAGCTTGCACGCTAGTAGTAGCCGTGGGAATGATTTGGGATATAGAGGACATGGTCATAGTATAACTAAGTCGGGGAGTCATGAAAACGAGACCTTTTGTCTCGTCAAAGTGAGTTCCATGGTTGGGTTTTGATGAACATGGGTCTAAAACGAGCTTAAAACTAATAAAACATGTAAACTAGTGTGTTGGTATCATGTGTTGTGTCATGTTCATGTGTTTTTGCATTTTTATCATTTTTATGTGTTCTTGGTCATAACTAGTTGATGGGTTTTAATGTTTGATGGTGTTTGGTTGTGTTTGGAATTGAAAGAGCCAGTTGGGAGTGTTTGGATGGAGATGGGAATGTGGAACGAGCCACATGGACCACTAAGGTCCATGTTGGTGGCGCTGGGTATGTGAACGAGACCCTCATAGACCATGGATCCGGTTCGGGTCGTTGTGGTAGCATATTGGTTGTTGTTGTTGAAGTTTGGATGAGACGCGGGAAGCCAAAGAGCTTCTAGAGCTTGTTTGGTTCACATGGTCTTAACCGGGACCGTATCAAGACCATTAGGGTCGTGACATTGGTTACGGGTATGTTTGGTAGTTTGTTTGGATGGCGAGATTGATATGAGATTGTATGGAGGATTGATTGGTGTTGTGGAGTTGTTTATTTTGGACTTAATAATATATATGTCAACTTTGCGCAACGTCGGTGTTATCGTGACTTTTTAGTCTCGATTGACCCCGACAACGCCGTAACATGGACTTTAGTATTTATTGTACAATATGACATGTAAAAACCGAGAGTCATGACTCAGACATGTGAACTCAAAACGGATAATGACTCAAAATTTATATGAAACTTGACGTAATATATGTATAAACAAGTAAATAAAACTAGAAAATATAGATAATAAATGGTTTTTGTACTAAACATTCGATAACAAGGCTCGCCTTGTTATTCGATATTTTAAAAAGGGAACTAATGTCTAAAAATATAAATGTTTTGTAATTAATAAGTTACTAAATGTTTCGAGGGCACGTTTATCGAAACATGCCATTTTGAGTATTTAATACCATTTATGTGTTGTACGGACTTATTAGGTTGACGAATCTAATAAGTGCCCGTTATGTACGTAAGATAACGTTATTAATGGGTGAATTATCCTTATGACTCGTTAGGATGTGACTATTTTTTGGGATAATAAGCGACATGAATAAATGGTTGAGTTTATCGAGTTGACGAATTCGATAAGATCTAACTATTTATGTCGAAACTTATTAAACTATAAAGCTTATCGCTTAAACTTCTCATTTTGTCGTTATGAGTCGCATTGTGGTCATTGGAGTGCATTCATGGTGTCTTGTCGAGTCGTTACCACACACACGATGATACCAAACGCTAGTAACTAAATGGTGAAACGAGATATTTTTGAGATAAGAAAAGGAATACATTTGGGGTAGATAATATTGAATTTGGGAATATATATTAAAAATTGGTTTATATTAATAGGTTGTGCCAAGTCGATAGTTGCTGAGTCGAAGTAGCTATTATCTGCGTTGCTAGTGATTGTTTGTGCTTTGCTTATTTGATCAAGATTCATTGAAGCTCGGGTGAATATAGGCTGATCACCTATAATCAGCTAGGGACAGTGGAACATGGACTGATCACCTATGTCCGACTCAGAAGTGAATTTTGTGATACTTGGAGTAGTTATAACAGAATTATGTTCGGGATAGATTTTGGGTTTAAGAATGATTAGCTTTAGGTGAACACACACACTCACCAAACATCACAAAAGCCCGCACTCACCCACGACACACTGGCATCACAACACCTCTCGAACCGTAGTGTTTCTGACACCACTATGCGTCTCCATTTATATGGAATTCCTGTTTGTCATTGTCGAGCGTAGTTCGTCGTAAGTCGGGTTAGACCCGATTGGCACTGTTTACATCTGAGTTGCTTATCGACATAAGCCTCGTCGATCTCACTAGAGCGTTTGGAATTGTTTTGGGCTATTTTTGGATTTGGTCTTGGCGATTTTGGATTTGGTTTTGATTTCATTTTTGGGATGGTTTGATTTTCTGATTTTAGACCTCATTTCGAGTTGTTAACTCATCATTTGACTTCGAATCATCATTTGGCCTCGAATTATTATTTGGCCCCGTTTCATCGATAACCTTGTTAAAACCATCATTCGGCCCCGAATCGTCATTCGGCCACATTTCATTAGTAATCTTGTTGGAATTATCATTCCGCAGCATTTCATTAGTAATCTTGTTGGAATTATCATTCCGCAAAATTTCATTAGTAATCTTGTTGGAATTATCATTCCGCAGCACTTTGTTAGTAATCTTGTTGGAATTATCATTCCGCCTCATTTCGTTAGTAATGTTGTTGGAATTATCATTCCGCCTCGTTTCGTTAGTAATCTTGTTGGGTTTGTCATTTAGCCTCGCTTCGCGGGTAATCCTGTTACTGACACTTCTACCTCAAGCCTCGTCTTGAATCGATTGTTGTTAAACTTTTCGAAAACCGTACCATGCACTCGATGTTGATTCGAATGACGTTATCTAGTCTAAGTTGTTCATCCTTCTAAACCGATAATGTTTTGTCGATGTTGCTTCGTTAACAACTTTCAGTTAAGGTAGTACCTTACGTGCTGTCGATGTTGCACCTTATCCTTTATTTAGGTACTGTTGGAATCACTCCTAAACTTGATTACAAGTGTTAGTAATTAATTTGTAATAGTTAGCTTAATTAGGCTTTTATGTTAGTATTAAAGGCAAGGCTTATGTAGAAAGCCCATAAGCCTTGGTCCATATCTAGTAAGGAAAGGAAGGGACTAGGAGTGTTGCCCTAGCTCCCTCTCCTATAAATAGGCTTGTAAACCTTCATTTGAAGGTTGGTTGTTCACTTTCACATTTATTCTATGCATAAACTTTCTTCATAGTTATACGCATAAGTGTGTGTGTTCATCCAATCCTTTCTTTCCTCATTTCTTCATATTTATGCTTGTGTTACAAACATGGTGACCTAACAGTGGTATCAATCGCCAAATAGTTGGGTGAAACATTTTGTTTTTTTGAAACTTTTGTATCTACGCGTAAGTCTCGGTTCACAAACCTTCATACGCTTTAAAAACTTATTTTTTACACTTTAAAATCCAAGATTCTTGTACTTTAAAGGTTATTTGGTGTTAAAGTTTAAGTTTTTGGCAAAAAGTTTCAAACTTTACGTGTACTTCTTTGTTTTTAAGCTTGGTATAAGTCGTGTAGTTATTTCTACGCGTAAGGTCAAAAAGAGTTCTTGATCATCAAGTTTCACACTTTTGTGTTATTTTGATGATATTAAAGCTTTTTCCTCATAAAAATCTGGTTTAGAAACATTGTTGTGCTTAAAATATGTTTTGGTTATTTTTTGGCAAAGTTTACGCATAGTGAAACCCTAAAGTTACGCATAAGCTCCTCCAGATTTGATCTTCAGTGCTCTTGGTTACTCAGTGTTTTCTTGCTTGGATAATCCTGAAAACACTTCGAATTTGAATATCCCTTACACTGGAATAAGTGTAAAGTATTTTTGGGCAAAAAACCCTAATCTTACGCCTAAGCTAAAACTTACGCGTAGAATTTCTTCTGCCTAAGCATTCTCTTACGCCTAAGCTAGTCTTACGCCTAAGCTAATCTTACGCATAAGCATTCTACTACTAAGCCTTTAGTCTACGCCTAAGCTAAGTGTTTTTCATTCCTACGTGTAAGCTAATCCTACGCGTAAACGATTCTTACGGGTAAGTTGGTATTTTTACGCATAAGGTTATTTCTTTGCCTAAGCTGGTTTTCTACGCATAAGCACTCTTCATCAACAAAGTTTCATTCGACTACAAAGATCCATCATCAACACAAGTTTCAAGATGTCTCAACCACCATACTCTAGATACTTCCCTCATGTGTATCCTCAACAACAACAACAACAACAACAACAACAACAACTCCATCAACAACAACAATTTTATCAACAACTACAACAACAACAACAACAACTTCAACAACAATTTCCTCAAGGAGCAATTCAACCACAATTGATTCAACTACCACCTAGTCTTCAAGTACAACCTTACACAAACTTTAACAATCAACATCCATCCAGGAATACTATGAAGGAACCGTCTTGGTTTGCAAAGATGTGTGAAGCTTTAACTAGCCAACAATCCATTCATGAGGCGGGATCACTTGATAGACCTCCAATGCTCACTCTCGGAAACTATGATCGAAGGGTGATAAGGTTCTTTAGGTTCTGTGATCTAAAGAAGCCACATGGAAAGTTCTTAAAGAAGGTCATCCTGGAAGATCCATTTCAGATGCCTACTGTCACTGTACCCGGAGATCCAAATGCTAATCCACCAAGAGGTGATGTCACTAACATTGCCAGTCTTAATGAACTCACTACTGATCAACTTCTACACTTTGAAGCCGATGAACTGGCAATGCAATACATCCTTTTGGGATTACCTAATCCGATACTTCGAGGTGTTGATGCTCAAAAGACTGCTAAAGCAATGTGGGAGCATATTCATCTACTCATAAAAGGCACAGAACTCAATCAAGAAGACATGGAATCCAAAATCTACTTGGCTTATGAACACTTCATGATTGAACCCGGAGAGACGTTAGAGTCATATCATCATCGATTCTCAGATATCATCAATGACTTGGACAAACATAACATCATCATTCCAAGAATTGCAGTCAACACTAAGAACCTGAGTAGTCTTGGTCCTCATTGGCAATAGTATGTTATTTTCATCCGTAAAGCGAAGAACCTTCATCATGCTACATACGGATTGTTGTATGACTATTTGAAGCCCCACCAAAAAGAAGTTGACAAAGAAAGAGTTATCCGTGGACTCCCTGTCTCACCTTCACTTCCGGATAATCAACAATTAGCTTTGTGGGATCAACCTTGTTATCCTCAATTCTCGACTTTACAAACTGTATTCACAAATCCTCCACAACCTACTACTCAACCATCTGCTAAGATAACACCTTATGATCCCTCACAACAGCAAACACCATAAGAAAATCAACTGGTTCCATACAACAACAACAATACTCAAGCACTTTACAGTGAATCAAATGAGGATGTTGAAGCTTTTGATGCATTGCAACAAGGATTTGTTATGATTGCTAGAGCCTTTGGTCGATACTCCAACAAATCCAACAATCGCATTCGCACCTCATCTAACACAAGGAATCAGAGTGTTTATGGCATGTCATAAACACTAGTTTTATCAAGCTCTTCGCTTGAGGTTAATGTGGTACTTCAGCCAAATTCCATTTATACTTAACATTATTTTTTGGTTATATATTTACCGGGGTAAACCCCTTTACCAAAAAAAAAAAAAAAAAAAAAAAAAAAAAAAAAAAAAAAAAAAAAAAAAACACAAGGAATCAGGCTGTTGTTAACAATGGAAGAGTTGAGGTTCAGAATCGTGGTCAAGTTTGTCAGATGGGCGGTGGTCAAGGATTTAATCCAATGGGAAGGAATAACATGGGTGCTCCACAACAACAAAGGGCTCAAGTGGTTGAACAGGGTAATGCTCAAAATGGGGTTAATGGTCTTCGTTGCTATAACTGTAATGAGAAGGGTCATCTGGCTAATGCATGCCCAAAGCCGAGGACAAGAGGCAGCGCTTATCACAAAGAGGCTTTACTCTTGGCTCTTAAGGATGAAGCTGGTGGAACTCTTACCAACAAGGAACAGAGCTTCATGGCAAATGAAGATTCTGATGATGATATGGAGGACTTGCAGGCTAATGCAGCAGTTATGTTGATGGCAAACATGCACGAACTCCACATGAGTGATACAGGCCCAGTGTATGACACTGACGGCTTGTCTCAGGTATCGGATCAAACTATATTCATTAATGATCTGATATCTCCACCAACATCTGCATCCGAAAAGGATCAGAGTGTTCAACATGAGCCGTCTACATCTCATTCCGGTGATAATAAAATAGATCTCGTAGTTATATTTAACGATCAAGATGACCTTATGGTTAACATTGATAATCAAGTTGACTCCGTGGTTATACTTGAAGATATGACTAATGATCATGTTGAGACTCACGTTGAACAAGCTGAACTTTCGTCTAATCTAGATATTGAGCTCATGACCTTACTTAACGACCAAAAATCTCAAATGGAAATATGCCGTAACCTTAATCAGCAATTAAAAGATAAAAATGCACTGTTAACTAAGGACAATGAATTCTTAAAGTATCAACTCAACATTTTTCAAACTCAAGAAAAACGTGAAAAAGGTTTTGAAGTCGCTTTTGCTAAATCTTACCAAAACGAAAAATAATTAGAACAACAGATACGTGATCTAGTCCCATCTAAGAATGCTTTGCTGTCTCAAATAGAACAACTGAAATATGACCATAAACAACAACTTAACGCTCTCACTTTGGAAACTCAAGGAACCAAGTCTGGGGTGTTAACTTGTCAAAAACAGTTCTGTGAGTACAAAAAGTATTCAACAAAACGAATAGATGACTATCTTGAAGAAATTGTCGACTTATAAAACAAAATCAAAGAGTTTCGAAATGTTGTTTATAAACATGGTGAGTCAATCACAACTATTCAAAATTTTACTTTTAAACCAAATCCAAATGGATATGGACCGAATCTTGCTGATTACAAACCAAAGTTTTCAAATAGAGCATTAAAACCAAATCCTGAAGTTTACAGTGTAGAACATAGAATTGATGATTCCATTATGAGTGTTGTTGAATATAATCGTCAAGAGGAATTTGATGCAGATGACGAGAGTCGGTCAAAATTGGAAAATGTTGTTTATAACAAACCATTTAACTACTCAAAAGCCGTTACTTTCGTCACACAACAGGATTTTTCTAACACACCCTGGGTTATAACACCTACTTCTGAGGGTCCCCCTTCCAATACCGCACAAATTAATGGTCCTTTACCTTCACTTAGTGAAATAAAGACATTAGCCGAAAAATGTAAAGTTATGAAATATTTTGAAACATTCTTATGGGACATCAAACTTTTGGAACGTGAAATTGAAATCAATTCTGAAATAAAAGTTGAACATTTTCAATCGCCTCAAGCGCGAGCCCAAAGAGATATTTTTCATAAAAGAATTTTACCTCATGTCCAAAATTTGAAAAATTGTGCAATATATTGGGAAAGGGATTTTCACAAGGAACTTGGACTTATGAAAAGAGTTTTCGAACAAACAGAAACATCGATTTCAAATACTAAACGAAAAAAGAAATTGTTAAGAAAAGATGTTGATCGACTCTTGGAAGATGTTATCTGTGCTGATATCCATAATGTTGTGTTATTACATTCTGTTGCATATGCATTTGATTATATCTCTGCTGATCCTGTTGATTCCGTGGAGAATGTTGAGAATACTGATACTGTGTCACAAATCAACTCTTTAAAAGTTGAAAATGAACGTTTACTTAACGAGCTTTCAAATGCAAAACGTCGTCTTCAATGGTGTCAAAAAGATTGTCAAAATCGAGAACTCGCTTTGCAAAACAAACTTACCCAGTTGCATACAAAAACTCTTAATCCAAAACTTGAGAAACTGGATGCTGACAATGTGTCTTTGAAGTGTCAAATTTCAAAATATGAACAACAAATTTCAAAAGTTAAAAAGGAATATGGTGTCATATTCGATTTACTCACAAAGACTCATGCTAAAGCGTCAAAAGATCTTGATGATCATCTTGCATACACCAAAGATGTTTTATGACGAGATGGACTCACTCGTTCTGAAAATCTAGATTTGTTACACAAAATCCATGATCTAAAAGCAGAGTTGGTGATACTTAAGCAAGATAGGGATAGTCACACTGTAGTAACTGCACCTAAATAATTCAAAATGACTCTAGAACATCTAATGACAATCCACAAGAAACTAATGTGCTTCCCTCTACTGAAACAGGAATAGTTGCCTCTTTTCCCAACGCCCGCACTTCACAACCTAGGAGCAATACAAGGAAGAATAGGAAGTTGCGACATAAGAAAAGAACAATAAAGAATGCTGGAGTAGAAGAACACCTTAGGACTTTGAATAAAACTCAAGTTGCACCCACTTTAGATATTGCGTCTGAAAAATGTAATGGAAAAAGTGATGTAACGAATGCTGAATCTTTAAGTACTTTAAGTGTTATGTTTGAAGCTTCTTGTGTTGTTGTCCTAAAAGTATGTTTTCTGGTTGTCATGATAAATGTCTTGCTAAGGCTATCTTGAATCGTAAGCGGAATAATAGAAAACGGAATACCTCTAGGCCCACTAATGCTTCTAAGTCTGTGCTAGGTAAACCACCTTCTAGTGTTCCGGCTAAGATCATTGATGTACCTATAGTACCCCCTTCACCTCCTAGGAAGAACTTCTCACCTAGTGCATTTACTAATATCAAAGCTAAGACTAGTTGGAGATGGCAGAAATGGTTACATAATACACTTAGATTTACATGGATACCTAAAATCATAAACATGTGTGTCTCATCTATAACTGCATCGGAACCCTCTAACTCTTCGGGTTCCATATCTACTTCTATTCCATTTGTGTCATCTGTGTGTAATGCAGGTGATACAGATCATCCTCTGGATTGTTGATAGCGGATGTTCCTGACACATGACAGGCAATCTCAAACTATTATCAAACTTTGTTGCAAAGTTTATTGGCACTGTCAGATTCAGGAATGATCACTTCGCAGCTATCATGGGCTACGGAGATTACATCAATGGCAATATCGAAATTAGCAGGGTTTATTATGTGGAAGGTCTCGGTCACAATCTCTTCTCAGTTGGTCAGTTCTGTGATGCAAATTTGGAAGTTGCTTTTCGGGAGAAAACTTGTTTCATTCGTGATCTACAAGGAAACGATCTTATGTCTGGCACCCGCAATTCAAGTCTTTATACAATCTCAATGCAATACATGATTGCTTCATCTCCCATCTGTCTACTTTCAAAGGCAACATCTACAAAATCTTGGCTATGGCACCGTCGTCTCTCACATCTAGACTTTCAAACAATAACCAATCTTGCACGATACAAACTTGTTGAAGGTCTCCCAAGATTTCGGTATTCTAAAGATCACCTTTGCTCAGCTTTTGAACAAGGGAAAAGCACTCGTGCTCACTTTCCTTCAAAGGTGGAACACAACTCATAGAAAGTGCTTCATCTTCTTTACATGGATTTGTGTGGCCCGATGTGCGTGCAGACGATTAATGGCAAATGCTACATCTTGGTAATTGTAGATGACTACTCAAGATGGACTTGGGTTTATTTTCTTCGAAGTAAAGATCAAGCTCCACAGATGATCATCACCTTTCCCACGAAAATTCAAGTTCAGCTCCGGAACACAGTCAAACAAATCAGAACAGACAAAGGAACTGAATTTGTGAATCAAGCTCTTCATGCATTTTATGAGAAAGTGGGGATTGAGCATCAAACATCTATTGCACGAACACCAGAACAAAATGGTGTAGTTGAAAGACGAAACCGTACATTAGTGGAAGCTGCAAGAACAATGTTAATTAATGCTAAACTTCCAGATTACTTGTGGGCTAAATCCGTGTCAGCTGCATGCCACACTCAGAATCATTCAATGATTACCAAACGCCACAACAAAACACCATATGAGCTTATCCATAACCGAAAGCCGAATCTCAAACACTTTCATGTATTTAGATCTCTTTGTTATCCGAATAATGATTGTGATGACTTTGGTAAGCTCAAAGCCAAAGCTGACATTGGAGTCTTTGTTGGATATTGTAAAAACTCTAAAGGTTACCGGATCTGGAATCGTCGTACAAGGGAGATTATGGAAACGATTCATGCAAATTTCGATGAGCTTACAGAAATGGCTTCTGAACATAACAGCTTGGAACCCGGACATAACCGTCTAAACTTCCCTCAAACCCCATCATCAGCTGAACCTAGTTTACAACTTACTCGACGTCAAATGGAACAGCTATTTGCTCCTCTGTTTAGTGATGATATTGATGAACGTGCTCCAGATGTATCAAATGTTTCCGCTGCTCAACCAGATCATAATCCAATACCTGATACACCTGCTACAACAAATACTGTTGAAGAAGCACCACCAGTTGGTTCTACAACAACAGTCGAACAAACTGCATCCAATGACGCTGAAACAGCTGATGATCTTCTGAATAATGAAGTACCCCCACCTGCAGATTATGATCCAAATGCGTTCTTCAACCCGTTTGCTAATGAAACTGCCACATCTGATGTTGCAGAATCATCCACAAGCCATTTGAATCCTCCTAATCTGTAGAATGTATATCAACATCAACCCTCCACATATTGTTGGACTAAAGACCATCCTCTAGTGAACATTATTGGCAACCCGAATCAACCAGTCGTAACTAGACAACGACTTCAGACTAACGGTGAACATTTCATTTATGCACTTACCGTCTGCCAAGCTGAACCCAAAAACATTAAGGATGCCATGACATATGACAACTGGATTGAATCCATGCAAGAAGAACTCAATCAGTTTAAACGTCTTGAAGTATGGGAATTGGTTGAAAAACCAACTGGAGTCTATGTTATTGGTCTCAAATGGATTTGGAAAAACAAGCTGGATGCTGAAGGAACGGTTATCCGAAATAAGTCACGTCTGGTGGCTAAGGGTTATAGACAAGAAGAAGGGATTGATTACGAGGAATCATTCGCACCAGTTGCTAGACTTGAGGCTGTACGGATTTTTCTTGCATTCGCGGCTCACATGAACATCACGATCTTTCAGATGGACGTCAAAACAGCTTTTCTAAATGGTAAACTGAAAGAAACGGTCTATGTTAGTCAGCCAGAAGGATTTGTTGATCCAGAGTTCCCGAATCATGTCTACAAGCTGAACAAGGCTCTCTATGGTCTCAAACAAGCCCCTCGGGCGTGGTATGATGAGTTATCCTCCTTTGTCCTATCTCACCAATTCGTTAAAGGTTCGGTCGACCCTACACTATTCTTACAATATCACGGGGTACACGTTTTAATCATTCAAATTTATGTGGATGACATCATTTTTGGGTCAACACATCTAAAGTACTCAAACGCTTTTTCAAAAATTATGAAAAAACATTTTGAAATATCCATGATGGGTGAACTTACATTCTTTCTAGGACTGCAAGTTCATCAATCACCCCGTGGTATTTTCTTAAGTCAGTCCAAATATGCCCTTGAAATTTTAAACAAAATTGGAATGCAAAACTGTGATACCTATGCCGCACCAATGGCACATACTAAGAAACTGGACGCTGATTTGCATGGGAAATTGGTTGACCCTACCAAATACCGAAGTATCATTGGGTCTCTCATGTATCTAATAGCTAGTAGACCTGATATTTTCTTTGCTGTATATCTTTGCTCCCGTTATCAGTCGAGACCAACTGAAACTCACCTCTCTGAGGCTAAAAGAATCTTCCGATACATCAAGGGAACCATTAACTTGGGGATCTGGTATCCAAAGGATTCTGGTTTTGAACTAATAGTTTTTTCAGACGCTGATCACGCAGGTTGCTTAGATTCTCGGAAAAGTACTTCAGGGGCTCTACAATTTCTTGGTGATAAACTGGTGTCATGGCAATCGAAGAAGCAGGATTGTACATTGTTGTCCTCAACCGAAGCAGAATATGTAGCCATGTCGGCGTGTTGTGCTCAAGTCATTTGGATGAGAACACAACTCAAAGACTATGGTTACGTATTTGACAGAATCCCGATGTACTGCGACAATCGAAGTGCTATTGCAATCTCATGCAACTCTGTTCAACATTCAAAGTCTAAGCACATCGATCTTCGATATCATTTCATCAAGGAGCATGTGGAAAAGGGTAACGTTGACTTATACTTTGTGGGTACTGAATACCAATTGGCAGATCTTCTCACCAAAGCCTTAGCTCCTGCTAGGTTTACTGAGTTGGTCCACCGGATTGGTATGAGGTGTTTGACTCCAGAGGAACTGGACGAACTTTTAAAACAATCTTAAAACCAGTCAAACATCAAAACCTCTTTTGTAAATATTTTCAAAATCAAAATACAAAAATATAAAATCTGATAAAACTACAAAAATATTCTTCAATCTTTATTTTCTTCAAACATGTCAAGTACAAATCTTCCGTCAACACTTTACTCTTTCAAAATTCAGTATTTTCTCGGTCAAGTGTTGAGGGGGAGAAAGTAAATATTTTTTGGTTTCATAAAACCTTGTACTTGCATGTTATCTTATCCCGGTTGTTTCTTTGTTAATGGTGGTGACATTTCTGGTTTACTGACACTCCCAGGGCTCAAATTTATAAAATTTCGTTATTTCTTAAGTCGAGGGGGAGTGTCGTCAAGTTTCTTTCCAAATATCATTCTTTACGTAACTAAAATGGAAGTTATGGGCTATGGATGAAAATGGTTGAGGTGGAGGGACTAAAGTTGTCAAAAGTATAAAATATTTTTTTAACAAAAACCTTCCACCAACTAATCTTCCACATTTAATACATTCATTTAATACTTCAACCACCAATCCTACGCCTATCATTTCATCTTCAAATCCGTGTTATAAACCTCCAATCTGTAACTGTTTAAATGATCTTTGTGTTATTACAAAAATTGGTTTTTAATTTCATAAACATCCAACGGGTAGTTTTTGAGTTTGGGATGATTTGGTGTTCTACACGTATGCGTTAGAACACAAAATCATCATTGAATGTTTATGATGGATGTTATTGTGTCAAAACGTTTAAAATCAAGTGTCATACACATTTTCAACATCAAAATCCACCCAGAAAACGATTTCAATCATTTTTCAAGATTAGGGTTTATGCGTGGATTTAGGGTTTTTCATTTGAGAGTGTTTATGGATAATTAGTTGTTCATATGTTGTTATATACATGTTTAATTGACCAAAACCATGCTTGAATCATTCCCAGATACAAGATATATTAAGTAATTGAAAACTAGGGTTTATACTCGTATGAATTAGGTACTTTTGATTCAAGAGCTTTTAGATGTTATAACTTGTTGCAAAATAGTCATATAGCGTCTAAGGCATCCTAGAATTAATTTGGTGCATTTTCCATGGATGGATTTCTTATTCGTAATTCTTGAATGTTTAGGGTTTAAGTGTTACGTGTAAGCTAATCTTACGCGTAATTGTGTCTGATTTTGATAACATGAGAAAACTGAATAGGATCGAATAATATGTTATTGGATGTGTTATGATGAATTTGTTTCAGGTTTTACGCGTGAAATTATTCAGAATCAAGGTTAACCCTGGACTTCTAAGCATAAGGATCATCTTACGCGTAGAAAGTTACACGTAACAGTAATCTTACGCGTAAGGTTCTACAAAGGGACTACGTGTATCCTGTGAAGGATATGCGTAAACAGTGAGGCCTACGCATAAGGTTCACTCTTACGAGTAAACCTTAAGCGTAAGCTCCCACATACGCTTACGCGTAAGCTCTATGCCTAAGGCTCTCTTTTCCTACGCGTAACATTTCTTAAGCGTAAGTCAAGATCCTACGCATAAGCTTATGCCTACGCATATGGCTTACTGTTTATGCATAAGCTTGCAAATCCTACGCCTAAGCCTAATTTTTAACCAAAATTATGAATTATTACGCGTACAAACTTGTAAACAAATAAATCATAAAGTCAAGAAACCAAAATGTCACTAATAAGCTTAAATGGTAAGTATGTTGTGATAATCTGTGAAAATTTGGACTTCAAAACTAAAAGTTAATAAATTCACGATACTTTTCACGACTACCTTGGACTATTGGACAAACAAGTGACATTGGACTCGTAACATTCATCAACATATCACATTCAATAATTAGACAATAAAATCAACTTTTGACTAACGTAATGTCTTTCGATATGTTGGTTCTTTTGGCTAAATATCTTTCAGATCACGATATGGACGTCCAAATGGAAAATGTTGATGCACCAAATGTTCTCTCAATGGAAGACATCTTCCCCAATGGTTACACAATGAAGATCGGAAAGAACAACCTCAGAGTTGATTTTGACAACTTCACGTGTTCTGAGTCGTCTTGTTAGATTGCTGTGGATATTCTGAAGACTCACCAATACCAGAACATGCTCACAAATTCTGCTACTGTGTCGGAGATCTATTTTCACCAATTCTGGCACACGATACAAAAGGTCAAAGGTCAAAGTGCTGTGACGGTGACGCTTAACAACAAACAAGTCACCATCACTCCTGCAGATTTAAGGGTTGTTCTTCTTCTACCTATCATCGAGCCTACTGATTTCTCTACTACTCCTACGGAAGAGGTCGTTCTCCAATTCATGGTCGACATCGGCTATGATGAAGCTGCTGGAGTACACAAAACACTCCTCAGTAGATCTCAAGAATATTCCTCAACCATGGAGAACTATGTACATTATGATTGCTAAATCCGTTTCTGGATGTGACAGTGGTTATGAGCATCCGAAGCTCATGGAACTTCAAATCTTTTGGGGTATGGTCAACATGAAACACATCGAATTTGCAGCTCTGATCTGGGACGACATGATGACTTACCTGAAAAGGCCTGGCTCCAAGATCCCTTATGTCAGATACATAAAATTGTTGATCAAAAGGATTCTTGAAACCAATCCAGATATTCCCCAAAGACTTGAAGACCCCAACCATCACTCCGAGCTCCTTCAACCCAAACTCAACATGGTTAGATTCAAAGAATAAACCATGAAGAAATAGGGTGTAGTGCTGCCAGATTGTCTTCTTTCTGATGTTATCAAAGGACTTCAATCGTACAAACGATATCTGGTAGCAGTTGAAGCAGGCAAAGTAGGTTTCATTGATGTTAAGTCTTCTGGTACACCTGTTAGGAAGACCACGAGAGACAGTGCAGGAATTGTTATAAGCGCCGGAAGTCCCTTAAAGTATCCAAAGAGAAATCCCTCCAGAAAAAGGAAAGTACCATCAACGGTTGCTATTCCAAATCCTATACCAGAACCCAAACTGATGGATGAGGACTCAAAGGGCACTGAATCAGATGAAGAAGTTACCTACTCAGAATCTGCTATAGATGATACACTAACAGTTGAAAAACCTCTAAGTCCCAAGTCTGATAAAGGGAAAACTCCAGTGCAAGAGCAGGAAGAAGAGAGATCAGATGAAGAGCCAATGGATGAAGACAGAGACTACAGAAAGAAACTTAAGAACCTCATACTTCAACATGTTGCTAAGAAGTTCAACCTTCAACAAACTCGTGGCCCTGGAGGTTCAAGTGGTGGTGCACTAACCACACCAGTTTCCGATGCGGTTAATCAACCCGATAAGGGAACTGGTACCACCACCTACGAATCTGAACAGAAGCGACTAGAGGATTCTATCACCTATGACTTTGAGGAACTAGAGGATTCTATCACCTATGACGATGCGGCTAAAGAAAAGTAGAAAAAGAAGCTCAAGCTCAAGCATATGAAGAGGCAAAGGACAAGGCTGCAGAAAAGGCTCAAGCCGAAAAGGAAGCCAATGGCTATCTTCTAGATAGTCCCGCACATAGTAAGGAACAAACTTCTGAGCCACCAAAGGACTCTGAGCCTCCTCATGAATCATCATCGTCAGACTCATCTTCTCACTCATCTCCACCACCATCCAAAGCCACCACCAGATCCGCATCCAGATCGGTAAAGAAACCAACTGACACTTGGATATCATGAGCTAAGACAAAGATTGCCAAAGCTGTCAGGCAAGTCAGGAAGAAAGACGTGACCAACAAGAAACAGAATCAACTCGTTGACAGAGTCAATCTTCTTCAAAAAGTGATAAACGAGATGTTGGGAGAACGGGAACAAATCCAGAAGTTTCTCGATCGAGATATATAGAGTGAAATGAACAAGACAATTAGGGAATATACTCATAAGTTCTTTATCTACATTGTTCCTGGAGTGACAAGAGAGATGTTCACCAGACAACTCTATCCGAATCTCATGCAGTTGGTCAAGCAAACAATAAAATCAAAGCCTTTATCAATAACAATCAACCCAACTGAGTCTGCAGCTATCTCCGATGCAGAAATGGTTTCCAAGCTGTTAATACAAATGTCAAAACGATCTGCAACATTTACTTCTGACGAACGTAAGCTATTTGACGCATTGCTGGAATACCAACTTAAAACATCATGCAAAGCGGCAGCTGAACAGCCAAAGCGTCCAAGAGACGTTGATGATCAGGATAAGGACAAAGAGTCCAAACGAAAGAAGAAGTCAGGTGAATCCTCCTCTATGCCACCACCACCCCAAAGGACCTCCATCGAAAGAAGATCTCCTCCACGTTCTGCTGCTACTGAGAAACCTCAGGTTTCTGAGTTATCACCACAAACAGAGAAAACCGGCGATCATTTCGAATACACTGGTGGTGACGATGAAAAGATCCCTGAGCCCCAACAACAACCCACCTCTTCTGCCACAACAAAGAAACTAGAGTCATAATCAAAGCCAAAGAAAAAGAAGACGAAGAACCCTGTTGTCTCATGGCTAGATGATGATACAACCGAAGAATATGACTGGTTTTCTAGACTTGTTGATGCTACCCCCTCATTAGCAGAAGGTCAAGAAATGGTAGATGGCCGTACCATGGAGCATGTGAAGCTGATTCAAGAAAAGTTCAAAGTGAAGAAGATGATAAAGGCAGAGCTAAGGCGAATAAATAATGATGCTTTCCAACTGCTTAAAGACAACTCAAACAGTGCAATTGAAGTCGAATATCATCTCGACAACATCGCACGAGCCATGTCAAACAACATCGATTGGCTCAACCCTGAATCTAACATCAACTTCACAAGATAAGACAAGGCTCCATATTACACTGACTGGACCAAACCTCTATATACCATTGGCCAACCGGATCAACCCAGGATTCCATACAGCTATTTCTTCAACAACGACCTATAGTTTCTTCTACACGGTAGCGATGTCTCCAAGAAATACGCTACATCACTCACACTCCCTTTCTCGGCAGCAATATACTCCAACAGCATAGCCATCGAGGAAGAAGCCACACACATGTTTGCTAACAAAGTGGAAAAGTATGACCTTGATGCATTGTATGGGATTCATCATTGGCCTGAACGCCGAAGAATCTACTACAAAATCTGCCAGGTTCTAAAGTCGAAAAAGGAAGTGTTTAGTGATCAACGGATCGTTGCTATTCAGCATGTTTCCTTGTCGTTGAAGTGGGACTACACATTCCTTAAGAATTTTTTGAGATTGTCCGAGATTGTATCTTAACAAGATTGTCTCTTAACGACAAGACGAAGAGGAATATGACTTCTGTGAAGCGGATTTTCCGAGATTGTCTCTTAACGACATTGAAGATATGTATCTTGCAAAGGTACAAGGACGAATGCGACAATTCTCCACAATTATCCAACGCGAGTACATCAAGTCTCTGCTTATCTTCATTAGAAGCATCGTGATCCAAGAACGTGTAAAAGACATTCAACTTGCCGTGGAATCTTATCAGAAACGTGTAAACCTCACAAAACCTCAACTAGACCTTCCCGACATAAACCAACTTGCTGAGTACACCCTTATCAAGAAACCATTTGGGGTAGTCTATAGAAGTGAACTACATCACAATTGCTTCATGGCGTGCAATGAGCTACACAAGTTTGGGGATCACACATTGAAGAAAGTCAGGGACGGTTTAGCTTATCGGTTAAAGGAGATACACGACGGCATTGGGTCATCGAAGAGATGGAATTCGAGGGATAGAAGTGATGTTGAGAAGATCATCACGAGAATTGATGATAGGTTGTTCAGAAGGGATCAGATAAGAACTTTGGAGAGTTTCGTAGGCGGTCGTCCAAGCATATCTCTCACGGGCTACCAACGTCCAGAACGCACTCCTGGAGTTATTGCTGGACTATATGAGACTCCTGGTACCCCTTGATTTGTTTCCATATCATTATTTGGATGTGTGATTTATTACTAACAATGGCTTGTGCATACATAACAGTGCCCAACCCGTACTTGTAATGAAAGGACCCTGTGGTACGCTTCAGTGCCATAATCCTATAAAAGGAGCGAAAGCTTCTTACTTTTGAGTAAAACTATCAAAAATTTCATTTTCAAAGTTTTGCTCCAAAGAACAAGTACTTCCCCTTATGATTTTCAATACCTCAAACGTTAATATCACTTGTTGAGAGGGAGTATTTGCTTAAAAACTTTGTTCATAAAATTGTTCTTCGTGGTAATCTTCCCACAAAACTCGAAATGGACATATTCGATATCATATTTCGTCAAAAATAACATTTATATGCCATTTTTTAGGGGGGAGAAAAATTATGTGATAAGAAATATGTTGTGAATTGCAAATGAATCGTCGTGCTAAAGACTTAACCAATGAATTGACGAGATCCTAAATGATAGTAACTCGAAAAGACTTGTCCAGGACGGGTACTAATTTCAAACTAGTTCGCAAGTGATGTAAACGTGTCTCGCAAAGGACTTGTCCGATTAGAATGTACCATTCGAGAAACTCTTGGTAGACATGAACTTTGACGGGTTTGACAACCTTTCAAGGTTTGTCCACACCTTCAAGGTAGTTATTAGAGCTAGTTGTCACCTAAAAGATGACAATGTAACTCTTTAACTATAGAACGTAACCGTGTCTCGTTGGGAATTGTCTATCTTGAGTTTATCAATTCAAAAGTGCGCGCTCTTCTCTCACCGTGCAGATTTCTATCAAAATACTAAAGCAAGTGTGGAGGGGGAGTATTTATGCAACATTTAAAACTCTTTCAGTGGTACAAAATGTTTTTACTCATAACCACTTTGAGAGATTTTTCATGTAAATGGTTTTAGGGCAACATATGTTAGTCATGGAGTTATAAGGCGACTAAGGTTAGGAATAAACGTCCTATGATCCGCCAAAGCCTGAGGGATCTACCCAAGGACACCACCAATAGTTAGAATTTAGAAGTCCTTAGGTATGATTATAAAAAGGAGAAAATAAGAATCGAAGAATGAAGGAGTTGAAGAATTAAAAAGAAAAGTAAATAAAAGGGTGAAAAGAAATAGCCCTCTAGATTATTCAACTTAGGGCATACACCGGGTTCAGTTTATATGCTACTGGTTGTCACTTGATGACACCGGTAGTGAAGATCAAAGTTGTCATGGACCCAGTGACGCATGCACTACACCTTCTTAGCCACTCAAGTTTCTCTCAACAGAAGCTTGTTTCATTCTCACAGGGAACCCTACGTAAACTATCGGCTTTCTCATAGAGATTGCTGATATTGAAGAAGGAGACCCTCTCCCTAGTCTCCGCTCAGGAAAACCAAAGCGCACTATTGAGTCTAGAGCCACGATATCCACCAATTGATCTCTTAGGTACACTTGACAATTCATCGCTTATCGTTCAAACAATAAGAACACAAGTGATACATTATCGAGTCCTTCACAGATCTTAGCAATCTGTCGAGAACATTTATGAGGGGTTCACATCTGTGATCCTCAGTGATTAAATGGAAACTCCTGCCAGGGTCAACATCAAACAGCCCTGACAAAAGGTCACTTCGGTAACTCCTTGTGGGATACGCTTAGTGTGTCTCAAACGGTCTACAGTCGTGAGGTGATGCTTCGGTGTACCTCAGCGACTCACCTGAACTGTAGGTATACTTTGGTACATCGCGTTATCTCACTTGTGGGAATCCAGTTCAGGAACAGCCTTAGTGAGAATTAGAGATGTGTTTTCACACTATGATGTTAACACGCTCGAAGTTCAAACTTGTAAACACTGGACTAATTCTAACCCATGTTTCATGTTTTCTTCTTATGGATGTTTGCGGGTGGAAAAGATCGTGCAGATTCTTCACATGCTCATACCAACAACAACACTAATTTAAGTTCTCTCAAGAGGCAACACAAAGTCAAAATGATTCTTCATCAAAATCAAAGAATTTACAAAGTTTAAAGACTAAGAGAACTACATCAGTACTGAAATCCAACGATAAAGAGTGTGTGAGCATGTTGGAGAAAGACGTGGAGACACTGGAGCAACGAAGCGGACCTGATGCAGATAAACACAACATACTATTACTACCATCACAAAGAACAAAGATCAAAGAACAAAGATAACTAAGACGTCAAAGATGAAAAAGTTCAAAGTAAACAAGATCCCTACACTGGGGAGATTGTTGAAATCAAGACACTTCTTCTCACAAGAAAGAAGAATGTCAGAAGACGTCAAAGCTACTATTATATCTGCACATACAACGTTATCACTCAAATCATTAATCACCAACACTTAGGGGGAGATTGTTGGAATCACTCCTAAACTTGATTACAAGTGTTAGTAATTAATTTGTAATAGTTAGCTTAATTAGGCTTTTATGTTAGTATTAAAGGCAAGGCTTATGTAGAAAGCCCATAAGCCTTGGCCCATATCCAATAAGGAAAGGAAGGGACTAGGAGTGTTGCCCTAGCTCCCTCTCCTATAAATAGCCTTGTAAACCTTTATTTGAAGGTTGGTTGTTCACTTTCACATTTATTCTATGCATAAACTTTCTTCATATTTATAAGCATAAGTGTGTGTGTGTTCATCCGATCCTTTCTTTCCTCATTTCTTCATATTGATGCTTGTGTTACAAATATGGTGACCTAACAGGTACCCCTATCGATAACGTTCTCACGACCTGTTTTACTGAAGTTGTTCGCCGAGGTTATCCTGTAGATATTTTTCCATCGATGTTGCTCTAATAACGTTGAACTCTCAACGTTATTCTATCAATGATAGTCTTCTGACGTCATACTCCCGATTGCTGTATTACCTACGTTTTCCTATCGGTGTTGTACCTTACACGTCATCGATGCGAAATTCTTTAGTAAACCTACTTAGAGCCATTAACGTCCACTCGTATTTAGGATTTGATTTGATATCTATTGATAGTCGATCTTCTTTTAGAAATTATGACTTGGGATTCGAATATAGTACCTTTCTATGTTAGGTATTAAGTGCACCAATGAGTAAATCGATTGATTGTTGTTAGTGGTTAATACTTTCTTTAGGAATCGTACTTTCCGCCTCTAACCCTAATATCGTGCTAAGTCAAACCGACTGATTGCTAGTAGCAATCAACACTTACTAACATAGTCATACTTTGAACTTCCTAGACTTCTCGTCCAGTAAAGAATCCGTACTCAATGGAAATCTTGAAATCCTAAGGACTAACCTGAACCGCGTTCCTCGGGACAACCACCTAATCCTTCTCTCATCCTTCAAGAAATACCTGCTATCCTTTTGGTCCTCTTACCGAACGATAAACTACGCCATAGATGAAACCTAGGAAGTAGATCCCACGCCTTTACCTGAATGGTTTTCGGTAGTCCTACCCAACCTATTCACCTCCCGCTAATCAGTAAGATGGGAAGTATGGACGACCTTGCTCGTCTCTCTCCCAAAGTTATAACAGTAATAGAGAATCCCTCTATCTTCTTTTAAGGAGGTGAGAGAGTACTCATTCCTCTCCCTCTGGTAGAGTGGCTTCGCTCCTATGAGCTACTTCTCACTTTCGAACTCTAGCTCCTTACTTTTTGTCCCACTGTAGAACTCCAATTGAAAGGGGAATCTCCCCTTGGTCAGATTTCTCTATCTGAGATTCATTATGTTAGTACACATCTGATCCTTCTTTCTTAACCTTCAACTCCCTCTGATCCTCTTTAAGGAGGAAGTGCGATCGGAAGGCCTGAGTTAGTAAATAGATTTCTTCATGCGTAAGGAAGACTATGTGCATAAGGATGTATTGATTCCTATCCTTTTCCGATTGTGGCAATTGCCACACACCCTCGTCTATTACTTCCTAGAGCCGAGAGAACAGATCTGGATATGATTACAGTGTATCATCTCTAGACGGATGGCCGAAGTGAAGAAACTATTCGAACTTTAGTAGAACACATCGCGTGCCTATCGAGTTTGGCAACGGTTGGGATAGATACCTTCCGTTGGCCAAATTCTCTTATATACATCTATCGAGTTTGGAAATGGTTGGGATAGACACTTTCCATTGGCCAACTTCTCCTATAACCATACCTATCGCTTTAGTACCTCAAGGCACCTTAAGAGACCCCCTGTGGTCATAAACGCCGATCCCGATTGTTGGGTAGAAATAGAGATACCCAACTTACCGACCCCGAACTTATTCGAGAAACTGCCAAGGAGACCGTTTAAAGGCGAGATGGATAGGCAAGCTACTCGCGAATCGTTAGGAGACACAGACAACGTAAACCTCTTGACTTCCCGGATACGACCTAGCTTGAGCTTAGAGATTCACCATAAGGATGTGTGAAGCGTTTAGTAACCGTGGAAGCTTAATCCTCACTATAGAGACCTTTTCGAAATCCTTGCTAGAATTAGACCACTAGCTCAGCTTTGAGCTACCGTCAAGACTCAGTAGTGTTCCTAACATTTCGTGCGTACTAGGAAGAAATGACTCGCCGATGAGGCAGTTGTTATCCCTTTGGGAAATCCAAACCTTTGAGCGTTTAAACTTTGTTGATCTATCTAAATCATAGACCATTAAGTTAGAAGACTTTAGTAAAGTCGCATCCTTATCATCGAAGTTCGTAAAAACTCGTAGTAAGATCCTAGATCCACGTAGTGAACGTGAAGCTAAAACCTCGTGCGTATGCACTCACCCCTTCTAGACTTTAACGAGTAACTCAAATTGAATCGCAAGGACACGATTCTTTTAAGGAGGTGAGGCTGTGACAACTCATAATTTCCTCGATACGTCATAAATGGAGAAACAACAATTAGAGCGATCGTTCCATCTAAGTTGAGATACGATACGTATTTATAGTCTTTTTTATCATAAATATTATTCTGAGAACATTGGTGTAGTTCCCAAGTCACGAATCTTTCGTTTGCTAGTCCAAACGAGTCCCGAACCTAATATATAAACAGTTTTAGAAAGTTTCATGTATGGTCCCAAGATAAGTTACACCGCCGCCCTTGTAGTTTCACATGTACAAGAATGGTCCCTCCTGGGACTATATATACTCCACTCTCTCACACTTTCTCTCATTTTACCACCTTTCTTTCTCTCTCTATAAACACACACAAACACCCACTCCTCCTTCTCTCTATATTTTCCGGCCACCCCTTAGGGTTCCGGCGCCGTCGCCAGATTCCGGCCACCTCCAACATCAACACCGCCTATCCCATCTTGTAGATCAGGATCTTGTGGTTCTATTTCTATACCACACGCACCCTCAAACTAAGCCATGCTCCCTAGATCTAAAATATCAGAATCGGACACTAGGGTTTTGGGTTGATAACGAGTCAAAAAGGGGTCCAAGCTTGGTGGGATACGAGTCTACTCGTACAAGACACCACCAACATGGGCAAACGTGTGTTAGTAACACATGACCCTCATCTTTCTCCCTTTTCTCTCACGGTAAAAACCCAACCGTTCATATTATTGTTGTTTTTGCAATTTTTACCGATTAAATATTGATATGTATATTATTATGTTGTGTTTTCGTGGGCTGTAAAGGTGTTAAAACAGTTTTAGAATGAGTTCGTGGGTTAAATGGATTAAAAATGTTCTTGAATTAATCTTGAAGGGTAAACGAATTGAAAATAGTTTTATATGTTTTATGTGGTAAGAGACGGTTAACTAGGTGGTTGTGTGACTTATTTTTGGACTTTGGCTTGTTAGTATGAAACGAGTATTGATACGATGTTAACCTCAGATTCGTTAATTATTGTCATGGATTTGATTTGGGTCGATTGGTGTAGTGATTGGTTTGTTGTCAGTTTTGGATGCGTAACCGGGTCAGGTCAGACCCGTATGGGTCGGGTTTGACCTAAAGATTCTCCTTGATGTTTGACGTGTCTTAGCATATGAAAGGGGTAAATGGTTTGTTGGTTGATTATTGATGTTCTGAGTCAAGATTGACTCGGTGAGTCGGGTGACTCAGTGATTCAAGTCAGTGGACTCAATCAGGTCAGTCGCGAGTCGGGTCTAATGAGCCATGGTTTTTTTGTAGGATCAGTTGGGTTACATGTTTAGTTGTGTCTCGGTTTTGACCTAAGTGTTTGTTTTACTAACGAATGTCATTGGTCTTTTATTTGACCTTGATGGTCAAACTTTGGGTTGACGGGTCTCAATATGTTAATTAATCTTAAGTATAAGTCGACTTGAGTTACGGGTTTAATACAAGTAAGACTTGATAAATATTTATAAGTCGTGAATTATTGATAACGTGGAATGTCGTAACAAATAAAGTGGTAAAAAGTGAAAGACAATGGACTAATTTAAAATGTGTGGCGAAGTTAATGATATATGAATTATCGATTAATATGAATAGATGGTAATAAAATGGTCACGGTTTAGTATTGGTTACGTGTTTGATGGTAAATAGTTCCACGGGTTTGAAAGTAACTTTGAAACGTGTTGTAATAGTATTGTGATAAATACGTCGAATTAATTTTTATTAAGGATATAAGTAATTATGGTGATGAAGTTAACTTAATAAATATATATACATATACACTATATATATATATATATATATATATATATATATATATATATATATATATATATATATATATATATATATATATATATATATATATATATATATATATATATATATATATATATACACGTAATGACTTCAATTATATAACGATAACAGGATAACTTGTAATTCTTAACAGACAAATGATATATCTATAACGGAATAAAACTATCGTGATATATTATTTAAGACTTGATCGGATAACGAATAAGTTTTTTTTATAAAATGGAACGATAAACGTTAAGAATTAATTATGTAATTAATAATCGATATCGGATATGACTTATACGTTATAACTTATGAGGTTCGATTATGTTTTATAAATTAAAGTAACATTGGATACACAAGTTATATTGGTTATAAGTCGGATTTCATTAAACATTTTGAATTAACCGAGTACAATATATTGGACTCGGAAATGAGTTTAATATATTTTTTTCGCGTTATGCCTAAGTATTCTATTTTCACACTTTTACTAATTGCGAGACATTTATCTATATAATGTCGACAAATATGGTTTTATTTAATTATAAACGTTTATCAACTACGATAATAACTTGTGTTTCATAAAAACAAGTTAACTTTTATAAACTTGTCGGGAAATGTTGTTTTGAGAAACAATCTAATAAAGTCATAATAGTTTGGGAACGTTGTATAAACAAAGGCGTCATTTATGAAATACTACTTAATATACTTTATATGAAGTACTTTATTATAAACTCGTCTAAGTACGAGTAACGATTGTGAAACCTTTTGTTAATCAAGCAATAAATGGAACTTATCTTCTATTATAAACATGTACATTTGGGATTATGGTGAAATTATCGAAAGTTAACCTATTTGTGGGTCATGAGTAGATGTAGTCATTTCCTAGTGTTTGACTAGCTTGAGTATTGTAAGTATTTCTTGACTTTGTCGATGTATTTTCTTTTTGGCGTGCGTTCTAGTTAGTATGTCTCGACTGTGTCGACGTCTTCTCCTCTTTCGCGTGAGTTGTGCGTCGCGTCTTTGTTTCTTACTGGTAGGTCATTATAAGTTAACACAAGTATGTAGATGATAGAAACAAGATATGAGAATGGAAGGTTACACACAATTACACACGTATGAATGAGAAAGGTTAAGTGAATTATGAAAGTGAGCAACACCTCTCCAAAGAGAGGTTACAATGTATTTATAGGCAAAGGCATTAAGGCATCCCTTGCATAGGCCTATGGGCTTTCTACATAAGCCTAGCATTAATTACTAACATAAAAGCCATAAATACGCAACCTATTAAAATGAAATGACTAACACTTGATAATACTAGTTACAAGTGATTCCAACAATCTCCTCCTAAGTGTTAGTTGTGATGTAATAGTTGTTGCTTGACGTCTTCTAGCATTCTTCTTTCTTGTGAGTAGAGATGCTTTGTTTCTTTTGACTTTATCAGCTTTGACGTCGTTATATTCTTTGTTCTTTGTTCTTTTGTGGATGTTGTGATAGTATGTTGTTGTCGGCCATTTGTCAGCTTCGTTGCTCAGGTGTCTCCACGTCTTTATCCATCATGCTCACACGTCTTTCGAGTTTGGATTTCAGATGTGATGTAGTTCTCAAGTCTTTAATCTTTGTAGATTCTTTGGCTTTGAAGAAGAATCATTTTGACTTTTGAGTTGCCTTTGATTTTGAGAGAACTTCATTTATGATGTTGTTGGTATGAGCATATCGAAAATGGCACGATCTCTCTTGGAACTTCGGATCTCCAATCCTGCATGTATACAGTTAGCAATAAAATTCCCGACGTAAGAGTTCGGATATTTTGTACAGGCATATTCCAATTCGTTGGCGCGGTCTTAGACAAATCTCAAACCGGATGGTCATTGGCATGTCCCCGTACTCAATATCATTACTCTGTCATTTTGAGTCACTGGAGTATACCGAAGTATCACTCTATGGCTATAGACCATTTGAAACCACCATGAACACCAACCGTAACCCATACGGGATTACCGAAGTGACCTGCTGTCAAGGCTATTTGATGTTAACCCTGGCAGGAGTTTCCACTCAATCACTGAGGATCACATTTGTGAATCCCCTCATAAATGTTCTCGGCAGATTTCTAAGATCTGCGAAGGACTCTAGAATGTTTCACTTGCGTTCTTATTTTTGAATGACAAGTGATGAAAGGTCAAGTGTTCCTAAGAGATCTTTTGATGAATCTCATGGCTCTAGACTCAATAATGCGCTTTGGTTTTCCTAAGCGGAGACTAGAGAGAGGGTCTCCTTCTTCAATACCAACAATCTCTAAGAGAAAGTCGATAGATTACATAGGGTTCCCTGTGAGAATGAAACAAGCTCTTTTAAGAGAACTTGAGTGGTTAAGAAGGTTTAGTGCATTGCCTCACTGGGTCCATGACGACTTTGTCTTCAATACCGTACTTCTAAGGACTTCTAAATACTACTATTGGTGGTGTCCTTGGGTAAATCCCTCCGGCTCTGGCGGATCATAGGACGTTTATTCCTAAACTTAGTCACCTTATAACTCCATGACTATCCTATGTTGTCATAAAACCATTTTCTTGAAAATCTCTCAAAGTGTTAATGAATGAAAACATGTTTGTAACACTTCGAGAGTTTTATATATTTAGAAATAATCCCCCTCCACTTGTGCTTATGAGTTTTGATTGAAATCTACACAGTGAGGGTAGAGAGCGTACTTTTGAATTGATCAACTCAAGATAGACAATTCCTCGTAAGAAACGGTTACGTTGCATAGTTAAAGAGATACATTGTGAGCCTTTAGGTGACAACTAGATCTAATAACTACCTTGAAGATGTGAACAATCCTTGAAAAGGTTGTTAAACCCGTCAAAGTTCATGTCTATCAAGAGTTTCTCGAATTGGTACAATCTACTAAGATAAGTCTTGGAAGACAAATCTTTTCGATTTATGATATTTTAGAACTTGTCAATTCAAGAGTTAAGTCTTAGCACACTTAGATTCAATCACAATCCAACATACTTATATCACACAATTTTTTCCCCCACAAAAATGTCATATTAATGTTATTTTTGATGAAATTTTGATATCGAATATGACCGTTTCAAGTTTTGTGGGAAGATTTCTACAAATAACGTTGTTTGAACAAATTTTTTTGCAAATACTCCCCCTCAACAAGTGATATTAACTTTTGAGGTTTTGAAAAACATGAGAGGGAATACTTGTTCTTTTGAGCAAAATTTTGAAAATATTTAAAGATTTGATTAATTTTACTCAAAAGTAAGAAGCTTTCGCTCCTTTTATAAGGATTGTGGCACTGAAGCATACCACAGGGTCCTTTCAATACAAGATCGGGTTGTACACTGATATTTATGCACAAACCATTATGAATATATAAATCAAATATCAAAAATATAATCAAGAGTGTTTTAAAGAGTACCCAAATGATTACACACGACCAGGAACTTTATCTTGACGTTGGAATGTCAAGATAGAGAAGCTTTGTCTTCCGCCCACATAGCTTTCCAAACGTCACATCTGATCCCTGTGTATCAACCTTTCATCCAGCCTAGTGATAAACCTGCGAACTTCCTTACAATCATTGGAGTTCCATCTCGTCTTCGGACCAATACCATATTCAATATCCTTTAACCGGTATGCCAACCCATCACGAACCATCTTTAACGTTGCATCACAGAACTTAGGAATCTCGTCAAACGCCATGAAGCAAGTGTGATGATGCTCACTACGGTAGACGATTCCAAACTTTGTTTTATGTAGAATGGTGTACTAAGGTTGTTGGTGCAGCTCGTTAAAGTGTAGTGCCGGCTTTGTGAGATTAATCTGCTTCTGGTATGATTCAACCCTGAGTTGCGATTCTTCTACACATTCTTGAATAACTTTGTTGCGAATGGATACTAGCAGGGCAGTGATGAACTGGAGTTGAATTCTTGTTGAAAACTATCGCATCCTTCCTTGTACCTTTGTGAGATACATGTCTTTGATGTCGTTCAGTGATAATTCCGAGAAATCAGCTTCAATGAAATCATACTCTTGTTCATCTTGTCTTTTGACCTTGATCTTGGACAAGAATGAGTATCCCCACTTTGTTTCCAGTGTTACCTGATGCGTGCCAAAACAGTCAAGTTTTTCTCACCCAAACCGGCCACTTGTGAATGGTCGACCGTAAGAAACTTAAAACGGTTAAGACACGAACTCAATGAAGATCTGGGGAGTATAGTGTTTCCCCGGGTCGTTATGTCCCAGCGAGCTATGCAATGGATTACCAAACGTAAAGTGATCGAGGAATTTGAACAGAAAAGAGGGATTTGTGATTATAACTACAGGAAAAGCCAACAAATTACAACGGCTTAAATGCAAATTAAAGGAAATTAAAAAGATAAGAAATATTAAATAAACGCTATCACTATTTTTAAAATTGATGAACGTTTAAAAATTAAACTTAAAACTTACGTTTAAATAAAATTACGTAAACGTACAAAATAAAAAGTGAGATCTAAGGAATAAAAATCCTAAAAATATGAAAATGATATTTTTACAATCCTAATGATAAAAGAAAATTATTAGAAAGAGAAAATTATTTTTATAACTATTTATCTAATTATTATTAATTAAAAACTATTTTTAACTATTAAATAATAGCTTATAATACAAGAAAATAGGAAATAAAGCTAGAAAAATAAAATTAAGACTTAGAAAAATCTAAAATATCAAAAGAGAATTTTCAAAACTATTTTTGTATTTTTCTGATTATTTTTGGATTTTCTAGGAATTAAAAACTATTAAAAACTAATTAAATGGCTTAAAAATACAAATTTAACTAAGAAAAATCTAGAAAAATATTTTTTTGTCTTTTTATATTTATCTAAACTTAAGAAAAATGAAAAATTATTTTTTTGAACCTTTTCTTAAATTTTTGTATTAAATGCTAATTAAAAATGCTTAAAAACTAATTAAAATCAAGAAAAATAGCAAACAAGCTAGGAAAAATCTGAAAATTTCAGGAAAAGCTTAAAATAATGTGAGGAATCTAGGAAAAATGGAAAAACAAGGGCTTGTGTGGAGGAATTTGAAACTGAAGTGGAATGTGCTTAAGAATAAGCACTTGGATAAGCCAAAAGCACACCAAAAGGTACCAAACTGAGACAGAGGCAACAATAAGCTAAAATAACTCTAAAGCAACTGAAATCAACAAGCCATAACCTCTGGATAACTGATTGAACAGATTTGGTGTTTTGAGACAATAAGCTAAAAACAGTTTTTGGCTCCTACTTTAAGCCCAAGAATAAGCAATCAAATAAGCTAGCAACTAAAAACTAAAACTTAGAACTTACACTAGACCTGGGTGAGAGCTTATAAACCAAATTACAGACCTAGACAAGCTCAATTGAGCTTTTCCCAAGCCTGGCAAAACCTGCTTAAAACCTGTGCAGACTTAATGCCCTGCACAGGGCATTTAGTCTCATAATCACAAGCCTATTTGAAGCTTTTAAAAAATTCACAAAATTATACAAAAATAGACATAAGAAAATAGACCAGCATGGGATTTTAAAACATCAAGTTTCATTGAAATTGGCTTAAAAATGAGTCCAATAAAAATCCTTCTATCTTGGCCAAAACTGAGCTTTTGCAATATTTGACTTTTTGACAAGAATTGAAAAGTTGACTATTTTGAAGTTTGATTCTAGATTTAAGGAATGCAATTGATGTTAAATGATGAAACAAGGCTAATGCAAGCTATATCTAAGATTTACAAACACAAAACAAGATTTTGTTTTGACAAAATCTCAACAGTTAAACTGTTGAGATGGTTTAAGATGAGATTTGACTTTGAGCCTGTGCAGGCACAAGATTAAGACAGAATGAGCTCAAATATGCTTAATAAACATGAACCAATAGAAATTAACCACTGCATATACCTTTAAGACACTTTATGCAATAAATCCAAACACCCTTTCAAACACAGTTTTGCAAACAAAAACTAAACTAAGGACTGAACAAGCATAAATTATGATCAAACTGATTTAAACTAACTTAAATACTACTATTAAAACAGGCTTTAACTATTGGTGACCACTAAAACAGATTATGCTAATGAACTTGAAATTTGCACTTACAATGGGTCCTAGCCACTATGGCTTGAAAACATGGAAACCAGAACTGTTATCCTATAAAATCCAACCCAACTAACTATAAATCACCCCATTTCCATGTCTGCATCACCATTTACCCTTTCTGCATCACTTTTGCTCCCAGTTTGACTTATTTTGACCAAAGCCCAAAGTTGCATGAAATTTAAGTTTAAGCTTACACAAAGCTATAATAAGCTTCTATAAGCTTGTTTGAGTGGAACAATAAGCTGTTGGAAGCTTTTACATAAGAACCTGAGTTTTAATTTTTCAACAGTGAACCTTGAAACAAGAATTCTTAACATAAGCTAGAATTGATACTTAAAAAAGGTTGCAATACATTAAAACACTTGAGTTTGATACAAAGAAGTTTTAAAATACAAATGAAAACTGATTAAGACATGATAAGCTAAAAGTCGACATACACTTAAACAAAATAAACTAACTACTCTTTCTTGTTGCTTCCTCTTCCTTTATATATGCTCCAAACTCCCTCTCTCCTCTCTCTGGACATATCCCAGCACTAAAATGGGCCATTGGATGGCTTAGGATCAATCTTGGCCGTTTGAGCATTTTGGCCCCAATTTTGGTTTTTAACAGTTTGTGGGTTGAGTGAGGTGGAAGGAGGCATTAAATGCATCCTTGGAGTTATCTGTTTGGAGGGGGTAGGAATGATGATGGAGGTGGGGGGTTGAGTGTGTAGGCTGGAGTTGCAGGGTGATGATGGTGGTGGAAGTGCAACCCGTGAGTGGGAGGGAAAGTGGGTAGTCAAAATTGTTTGGCTGGGATTTAATAATAGGGAAGGGTCCAAAATGGTTGTGGCAGGGGGTCACTTGGGTTTTGACTTGGTCCAAAGTAGTGTGAAGGGGTTTAATAACATAGGGACCAATGTTGCAAATCCTGAAAATACAAGGACCATAACTGCCAATATCTCAAAGTTGATCCAAGGGCTGAAAGTGACAATCTCAAAAAGTACAAGGACCAAACTTGCCATTTTCCAATTTCCAGGGGCCATTTTTGCCAAATTTCAAACTTGAAGGACCACTTTTGTAATTTTCTCAAACTTTTTACATTTTTCACCAAAGGACTAATTTTGACAAGTTATGATTTTAAAAGGACCTTTGGTGATTTTTCTTTTGAAATTATGACTCAGGGACTATTTTTGACAATTTTAGAAACTTGGGGGACTGAAACTGCCAATTATGCAAACTTTGCTCATTTTTCATCTGATTTTGAACATTTTGCATCTGAAACATATAAAATGCAATTTTGGAATATTTTCAGTATTTTGATGCATTTCTGAGCATTTTTAGACGTTTTGCAGTTCAGATTAAACCAAAAATGATGAGTATTTACACACTCATCAATCCCCCACACTAAACTATTGCTAGTCCCTAGCAATCTTTTGAGAAAAACTTAATGGATTTTAAAAACTCTTTACCAAAAGCCATTACTTCTAGAGTAGCCAAATGTTTCAGTTCAAGTAAGAACCATGGTACACCGATAACCATGTGATTTTGAGCAAACCACCAGCTTTCAACGGTTTTGATTTGTCTTTACCAGAAGCCGTTTGCTTCTGGACTAGCCAACTCTTAGATAAATTATCAATATTATCTTTGGTGAGCTGATTACCAATTATGGTTTTTCCACTGCCTTTACCACAAGCCATAAACTTGCGGGCTAGCCAACTCTTCACTTTTTAAGGATATGGTGAGCTGAATACCATACAATTTTGGGCAAATTGCAAGCCGTCAACGGATTTGAGATATCTTTACCAAGAGCCGTTTGCTCCTGGATTAGCCAATCCTTTTGTTTATTAGACAAGGCGGACTGATAACCAAATGAGTGAGTGCAAAACACTTACTCCAAAAAAAAAAATTTGGCCAAAAACGGGGGAATTGGGCGGATAATATATGATAAAATTCGTGAGAATTCCCCCCCACACTTAGAAATGAATATTACCCTCAATATTCAAAGTACCGGCGGTTATGCCGAAACTGAGAACGTAAAAGGGAAATACTACGGCCATTATTTAGAAAGATAATATATATATATATATATATATATATATATATATATATATATATATATATTTTTTTTTTGAAACTTATATATATACATAACATGTGGGGCAACTCCCCCACACTAGGGTGGTACACACGGGTGAAAACCCATGTTAAGCTACTGTTTTTGATCATCGAGTCGCTAGCTTGACTCGACCCCGAATTCATTGGTTCATGGGGAAGCAAAGTGGAAGAGACAATCACCATCGGACTTTCATTCAAGATGTTTGGACAAACATTTGAAGCACGTGAAAGTTCCACACCGATGAGATATACATAGAACCGGCTCAAAAATGATAAGTGAAAATGCCGGGGTCAAAGATAGTGTCTTCATTCCCGAAGGAGTGAAGATGGAGAGAAATCACAAGATATTTGAGGAAAGGAAGAAAGATTTTGATAACAATCAAGATCCATTCCTCATCCTCAAATGCAGACATATCGGGAGGAAGGGTGAGGGTAGTATCATCAATAAGCAAACTCATACGATAGAGTACACCTTCCTCCAAGCTAATATCATCCTCAAGATCAAAATAGAAATGATCATGTTCCGGAGGAGACATGTCATGAGAGAGTTTACCGGAGAACTCTTCATGATGAGAATCATTCACATGAAGTGAATTTGTGAATTCTTGTTCCATTGTGGGCTCATCACTATCCTCAATCTGAGTATCAAAGAGTGGATTCTCAGAAATTAAAGTGAATTAAGAGTCGAATTCAAATAGAGGATTGGTGAAAGTAGCTTTGAATGTTTCGGGAACAAAGTGATCAACATTCTCTATTGGACTGTTGGGATAAGAAGTGAGTGAACGATCATTATCAATGAGACTTTCAGTCTCTCCCAAATCGGCTTCGAAATCAAAGAGTGGATTGATGTGAGTGAGTTCACCGGAGAACTCCTCAAGAAGAGGGTCAGACTGTGGGAGTGATGCCTCAACATACTCGATGTTTCCAAAGGAAGCACAATCGTCGCTAAAATCGGAGAAAGTTTCCAAATGATCATTTGAACACTCAAGAGGGGAAAGAGAATCACACATATGATCAGAAGTTCCCTGTGACTCTCTCGGGATTGGGACAAGGTTCTCAACACTAGACTTTATGAATTCGTCCGATTCCTTTTCAGGAACAGTGTCAAGATGCTCATCCCCCATGTTCAGAGAGTGAGTGGGAGCTTCGGGTGTGATAGCAGTTGTATGAGATGTAATCTCAACTGCTGGGATATCAACTGACCGAGGGAGTTGAGAAATATTATCTTTAAAAGGATAAAAACTCTCCTCGTCATCATCATAGAGAGTTGCCTTAAGAAATTGGGAACGTCTTAGAGCTGCTTGCTCTAGGACTAATAATTCTTCCCCAGATTGGCGGGCCTCTCGTTCTTCGGCAAGCAATTCTCCCATGGTCTTTTCACCACTCACTTGATTCTTAAAGTTACTAATCATATCATCAAGTGTTTTCATTGTGGTTTCAAAATCTTGGGAGATTTCTTGAGACAACGGCTCAGGTGGAGTTTGAACCGTATAGTGCTGTGGAGGTTAGAAATTGTCAAACATGTGAGAGTCATGATTGTTACAAGGAATTGGGTTCCCTATTTGACAATCAGAGCTGAAATGGGGACCTCCACAGTACTCACAACAGTAAAACTGTTGAGTCTGGACAGGTGAATCATATGGATTTTGGTTATAACCAAAGTTCTGAGCATCATTGGGAAACTGTTCATAGACAAACGTGTTTCCGGATTGACACTCAAATCCTAGGTGAGGACCTCCACAAAATTCACAGCAGTTATGTTGATTATATGAAGATAAGTCGGGCTGTGGTGGGTAATTGGAAAAGTTTGAGGAGTCGTTAAATGAGTTCGAATTAGGATCATAATCAAATGAATTCCTCGAACCACAAAACAAACAACTCCCGTTATGAATATCATTACCACATTGTACACAAGTACACCAACGACAGGGTGAACCATAAAGAGGCTCACCACAACCGACACAAGGAATAAACGATTGCATTTGAGAGTTATGATAAGGAATCGGTTTATTCAAAGAATCAACAAAACCAACATGGTAATCCGAATGACTATCAAGTCTCGAAGAACATTCAGAAAAATCAGGAGGTGGGACAAGTGGTGTGCTCTGAGAGCTAGCAATTTCCACCACTTCCGTTATGGTCTCCGGTTCTTGAACAGGTTCATCGGGTTGTGGCGGATGGTCGGAAAAACTTGGAGAATCATCGAGAGAGTTATCAGATAATTCGCACCAATAACAATATTTGCTTGCACCCATCCTTCCACATTGCTTGCATAAACAATCCGGATTCTGACAACGGAGTTGATCCTCTTCCATACGGCTTTTGCAGTGGAAACAACGAGGATAATCGATCGTCGCCATGAGAATTAAACATGTAGAGGCTTAAAGAAATAGAATTAAACGGTTTTGAGGTTAAAGAAGAGTAGAATCAAACGGTACGAGGGGGTAAGAGAAATAGAATCATACGGATAAGAGGAATGAGAAGAGTATTTTTGTATTTTTGGATAAGACAATATAAACATATACAGATGGATGGTATGAACAAAGAGTGAATATCCAAATCACTAATCTGCTAAACGGAAGATAATCAGCACAGCTCCCCGGCAGCGGCGCCAAAAATTTGATGCGTGCCAAAACAGTCAAGTTTTTCTCACCCAAACCGGCCACTTGTGAATGGTCGACCGTAAGAAACTTAAAACGGTTAAGACACGAACTCAATGAAGATCTGGGGAGTATAGTATTTCCCCGGGTCGTTATGTCCCAGCGAGCTATGCAATGGATTACCAAACGTAAAGTGATCGAGGAATTTGAACAGAAAAGAGGGATTTGTGATTATAACTACAGGAAAAG